>JAANSM010003241.1:0-13290 GCA_036850725.1 Orchesella villosa | reverse complement strand
AACTAGGCACGTAAAGCCTGAAATTGATGAAATATTTCTAGAATATTCCTATCCAAGTCCTGTGTGAACAGCAGAGTTTCCAGCGTAGAACTGTATTGAGCTACTTGCTCAGCGTGCTACAAAATGAGAAAGATGAAAACATTTTAGATTTGATCAGATTTATACAGTTGACACAATTGTGTAATGTTTTGTACTCATGGGTGGATACCCGCATACGTGATCTAACGATAACGGATGGGGTATTCCGGTATTCGAACATTTCAGGAAATTTTCAAACATTTTTCGAGCTTTTCGAACTTGAAAAATTTTATGGGGTAGGGTGTTTCGAAAATTTCCGGGTTGTGGTGTTCGGTGGAAGTCGAGGATACCCAACCCTGTTGCACATGCATTGTTAAACTTTACAGTATTATTTCCTATTATTTTACCTGCATAAATACTTGCTGTAGTCTTCCAATAGTCCATCTGTACCAAGCAGTGTTGAAAGTCTTACCATCGGTGTCACATCTCGCAATATGTTCCGATAAGATCATAATAAATCTCTGGAAAACAATAAGAAACAAATTCTTTTGATCCGCTTGTGCTGCTTCCAGCTTTTCTTCCATCTTGTCTACTTGCTCCTCTGTGGGCACGTCCTTGTTATCCTTATCCTTGGGATTATCTGCATGATCCCCATCCTCATCTTCACTCTCGCTCGTATTCATTTCCGCCTTGCGCACCTTCTCGCGTGCTTCATTCAAATCAAAGCTGAGTCTCGACACGTGCTTGTTCATTTTTCGAATCGTCAAGTGTAAAATCTCCCACAAGTAGATTCGAGTGAAGTCTGGTTGCATTTCTTTCAAAAATACCCAGTTTGCCACAGCGGCACATTCCACAATCTGATACTTAAGAAGCATGTCTACTACAACAGACAACATTTGTGTGTCGTTTTTCCACACACTGTATGCGGACTTCAAAACGCATAATTGCGCATCCTCATTCTCCACAATTCGCTTGAAGACTGGCTGATACTTGGCAATAGCAGCGTGGGCATGTGTTAAACTTTTAGATCCCAGCATGAAAAGTGTTTGAGCAAACACATCAATTGCAATCGGATTATGAGACGTGGGTCCTCCTTCATCTCCCTCCAGCGGATTTGGGATTTCACTCAAAATGACAATCATGTCCTCATGTGCCGCTTTACCACGAAACGCAGCCTGCAGTTGCTTCGACTGAAGAGTCCCTATTTCCGTCTTTCCATCTGCAAACAAAAAAAAATCGGATTTAATTAAGCGGAAGTTTCTTCTCTCATTTCATCCATATCCCTCACATTCATTAACTTGCTTGACACCTTCGTTAAGAATTCAATGTCAGAAGGTATAGTCATACGTTTACGCTTCTGACTACACCCTTTCAAAGACGTTTACGCCACACCGGAAGGAAGAGCCTTTATAGACTTAATGCCTGTAATTATGACTTTATCACCTTCACACATCATTCTGGTCATCTTTAAAAATGTGATTTTTACAAAATAAGTGCAATAAAGCCACTAGCTTGTCTTTTATTACTATTTGCTTGCCACTGCCCATTGACCATGCCATTTACACCATAAGTGGAATTTTCGCTTCATTCCGGCACATAAATAGGAAATACCTTTTTTACACACCATACATTTACCTACACATTTCTCTATTCATTTCATATTCCATTCCATACAACCCACCCCCACACCGTACTTTATTGTGGTGCTTGATAGCACAGTCAACACTGCACTACGCTTGCATAACGAAAGATAATGCTCCAACATAAACAATTACGATTACGACGACGGCTGTGAGGCAAACAAGGAGGTCTTTAGTTCCGCAACAAAACACAAAATAAAATTAGCTACAAATTGAATCTGGCATATGAACAAAGACGCGTGACACAAACAGAACAAAAAAGGAGAAACTATAAAATAAACATGTGCACATGAAGAAAGGAGGAATGGTTTCATTTTCATTTAAATAATTTTTACGAAGTACTGAACTAATTTGTTTCGTGTCAATAATGGAGCATGTAATATCATCGGCAAGCGTAATACGAAATAGGAGCAGGAGCATACTTGACTGAGAAAGACATGTAGCGCAGTACTAGCACACGTTTGTTTCAGCAACAATCTAACAACAGAAACAGAAAGATATAACAAAACAAAGTTCAGCGATGTGTGGCGTCGTCAGCCAAAGAAAAGGAAGCAGTTTGCCCTGAACGGGAAAACAAAGCTCGACAAGTGGCTATTGCAATAGCATGACAATCTGACGTGTCACCTCACTCACCGTCACTCATCCCATCTACCTACTAATGTCACTCTCCTAACAAAGAAATTATACCCTTTAAGCCTTTTTGTGTTGTCTTCATTCAGATTCAGCAGCAGGATACTTATCGTTAGTCAACTACCTACCAAGTACCAAACTTTAGCGTTTTTGACTTATCCTCAAAATTAATAAAAAGTAATGGATGATGCATGTTCGCTGCGCACTCAGGCTTGAACTTTAAGAAACCACCTCAGTTGATTACTATTACCAATGTATCTACATGACATAATGCTATATGTATGTATTTCGTATTTCTGAGCATTTTTAAAGAGTCAAACAATCAAATTGAATAATGAGTTTCAAATGAAAAAGTTGAAAAGGAACCTTGTGCACTTTTTAGGTGGAAGCAAAGTAGACAGGTGGCATGGCATAAGCAAAATGCACTATTATCTTACATTACATCATGAACAATTGATGAGTTTACACAATGACAACACCACAAAAAAAGCGTTTGCATTCAACTCATTATAGGAGTTTACGTTTACGATCATGCGCTTGGCTGTTTTTAATGCGAAGCTAATATCATTATATATTTTTAAACCTGCACCAACCACATTACTACCTCCTATAACCACCGCCCTTTTACGTTATCAACAGGGAGAAGAAACCTTACATCATCACAGCCACAAGTTCAACAACTCTCGAGCTGATAACAACTACAACTTTCATTATCAGTTTCCAAAATGTTGGAATTATTTTCCACCATGGCTCCCAACTCCAAAACTTACGGTTTCACATTCTTACTAGTTTTAGTCAATAGCTTAAGCCTTTCCAACAGTGTTCAGTTTTCTCAATTTTATTTGCCACCATGTTGCTACATTGCTGCAACCGGATTAGCTTCCGCTTCCGAACCAAATGGAACATTTGCGACTCAACCGGCAGACGCCCGCTCTATTACTTCTGGAGAAGTAATCAATCAAGAGGCAGATACAAACCAAGTGTATAAACTCATTGTACCATTAAAATTTCCATCCCCGAAAGGGGCTGCAATAGCTTTACAACCACCGACCGAATCCGCACCACTTTTGGAGGAAGAAGAGAAGTTGATTGAAGAAGCACCTCTAACATCAACATCAACACTGTCGCCACCAACCACCACCACGTTAAAAGATGAAGTTAATGACGCAGGCTCCGACGTATTTAATGTATTCCTCTACCGAGAGCTTGAAAAACTTAAAAGTATTCAAGGACCAGTTAAAAGATTAGCTCTTGCTCCTTCACCTCCACTACCACCACAACCGTCACTCCCGAATCCAACGAAGAATGCGGTGGTTCCACAAGATTCGGTATTTTCCAAAATTGCCAAGCTTGGGATTTCTATGTCAGAAAGTCTAAAGCAATTAAGTTCGAGCTTTCAATCTCTCAGCAGCCCATCAAGACGAGAAAGTACAAATCAAAATTCGCATGGTCCATACGAAATGTACAAAAGTATAGTGAAACGTCAAACAAGCCAGCCAATTAAAATGCCAGCAATCTGGATAAAGAATCTGAGGAAGGCTCTTTATCAAAGTTTGACATCTAAAAAACAAGACATTCCTTCTCACATCAACAGCAAGGTTCTCTGGAAGCAACTTCGTTCTGCGAAATTGAAATTCGTTGATTTGAAATCTGAGGCAACCTCTGATCTTCCAGAAGAAATATATCTACCTGCTGGACAAGGTCCAATAGTATCTGGAATAGCTACATTAGCGGCTCCGAGTGGAAACTTGGAAATTCGAATCCCATCCGAACTGTACACTCCTAATGCTGATACTCAACCAGCCGGATCAGGTGAAGGGATTAACGAGCTCTGCAAATGCAGCTTGCTAAGCGATGGAGATATGGCCATGGCGTACTGGTCCATTAGCCGGATTGCAACGGAAGATGGGCAACCCGCACTGCAATACTTAGTTTACACTCTTCCATATCAACTATTAAACCCACCAACACCCCCTCAGCTCCTCCCATTCAACGAGAACGTTGAACAATTCAAGCCTTCTCCGGTTGACCCCCTTCCAAACTACCTAAACGAGATAGACCATGTCAAACATCACAAGCTACCTATCCTCACTGATGCGCGTCACAGAGTTCCAAAGCTTTATCAAGATTATTATGCACACCAAGACCATGGAACACTTCCACACCCACCACAACCTCATATAACTCACATTGACCCAGAGCATCCCAGAGGTGTTCCAATTGAGCACAATGGTAAGTATACCGAAGATTTCCTATCCTTATACAGAGATGCAATCGGCCACCATTTTCAAAATGTAGATTCAATCAAATCGATGCTGAATGATCATGAGCTTGCTGGAGAAATTCCGATTCCTGCTGAACCACACTTTCCAAATCAGATTCCTACGCCACCTCATCAAGGATTACCATATGATTTTGAATACCAGCAAGGAATACTACCTAGTCCACCAACCGTTCCAGGCATAGCGACACCACTCCAATCCCACCCACATCATCATTCCGGTGATCACGACCATCCTAAATCTATTCAAGATATAATTTCCCCATTTGTTCCACCCCCACCTCCAACTCAACAATACCTTAATCACAACAACCAGCAACGACCTGTGTATGATTACGATGACGGAGTATATTATGAAGGTGATCGAAGGCATCAACCCGTACAACCCCACTCCCACCTTCCCTATCCACCTCCTAATCACGTCAATAATGCAGGCTACGACGATAATTACTATAATAAAAACAAATCGCATAACTACTACAATCCTCAGGACCAAAAATTTTCTAAACCCGAAATCCCACCCAAGAAGGGACAATATACAAAAGACTATTACAACAATGATTATAATAGCAAGCCAACAAAAAGCAATTTTGCACATAGAGTTGGAGGGGACAATTTTGGAGGTGGATCCCTAAACGACATTGATAACCCCGAAGGCTACATACTAGATTTTAAGTAAACGCAAATTCTGCGAAATAGGAATAATATTTACTGTAAATAACAAATATAAAATAAAACTAATAATAAAAGATGGAATAATATTCTAGCGATGTAGGACAAATAAACATTTAAAATCTTACCGTCTCTATCTGCAAACTTATAAATGGGTTCCGGAGTTGGAGGAACAAGCCTCTCGAATGTCTTCGGCACTGAATCTGCTATCCTTTCATAGTACGATAATCGCAAGCACTTGAGAATCACCTCAGCAATGAATTTAGGTTTTGGATGATCTGGATCCAATTCCAAGGCCCGTGACCAGTCTTCCCATGTCCACCGGAACTGGAAGTTGCTCAAGTGGTATGAGAACCAATTGGCAAATCGATCAATGCAAGCTGGGTGCATTGTATCAAGTCTCTCAAAAAGAAGTTCCGTTGTTTGAGCCAAAACTCTGAGGAATAATTGCAGGAGATTTGCGGCACAGTTCAATCAAAACAGATCCATAGCAGATTTCTAAATACTCTGGGGTTGGAAGACGAAACAATTCTCCAAAAATAACTTCAACAACCATATATTCCAGGGGTACTCTGTTATTGTGTTGGTACTCAAGCAAATGTGAAGTACTAAAAAATGAGAATGAAGTAAATAAATTATAATTTTAAACATCCCAGATTTTTCCCGTTAAACAATTATTATATGAATACGACAACAAATATGAATAAATTTTTACCATTCCCGACGTTCATTGTGATATTTTCGTAGAATGTCTCTCAGCTCTTGCTCAATCAAATATCTTTCAATGCTATGGGTTCCTGGGAGAACTGGAGCCAATGGTCCTTCTGGACAATCCGTGTAATCAAACATTCTGTACACAACGCTTGGCGCAGGATACAGCATATTTTCATGATGCGGTGGCAAAGATATCTGCGGCAAGTTATGCTGTAGTGCTTCGCATAAAACGCTATCAAAAGCCAAATAAGGCCTATTGATATGCTTCTCAATCCATCCGTCAAGTTTTAGCTTTTCCACCTGAAGCCAGAGGCACTCAAGGTACTCTTCTTGCTTATGGTTATCATCATTTGACCAAACTCGGAGCATTCCTACATGGGTTCGTTTCCGCTTCCTCATAAAGTTGTCAATAGTCATCATGAGACGCTCCACAGTCTGCTCCTTCTTGTCGTACAGTTCCCTTCCCACCCAAGGCAAGCAGTTGAGTATTGCAAATACCAACCAATCCCGACGAACCTGGGGCACAGTAGAATCTACTGCACCTTCCATGAAGGTGTCGTACAGTTGGAGTAGCGAAGTTGCCGAAATCACATGAGAGTTGACAAGATCAGAGATGAATCTTAGAGTATATTGTGCATGCAACCAATTCCCAGATTTTAAATGTTCCTTGAAAGTCTTCACAAGCGTTTCCACATACTAGGGAAAGATCAAAGATAAAAATCAAGTTTAACTCACGGGTTAATGCTTCATATTGAAAGCTGTTGTGAAGACTTGAATATAATGTTTACCTCGCCCCCAAAATTATAATTTTTGGCATTAAGTAAGCCAGCAAGTGTCGAGTAAACCGAGCATTTTTCTGGGTGTGTGGTGACAACCTCAACCAACAACTCTAGAATTTTGGCTTTCTGAGTAGCCAACTCTGACTCCAAACTTTTCGCAACGCTTTCAATGCTTGTTTCCACTGAGCTGGTCTTTTCTCCAGCCGTCAAAATTTGACTTTTGATAGGATCCTCTTCCTTCTTCTCAGTGTGTGAAGTCGTTCGCCTCCTTTTGAAATACCGCTCTGTAAACACAATATTCAATATTTATTAACACAAGTACATGTATGTGGCATAACAAGACTACTAACACCTAATGACTAATTAAACACTAAACGGGCAACGTTGGGAGTTCCATTTACCTCCTCCTTCAGTATCCTCATACGGACGACGCCTTCCACGATTCATTTTTAATGATTTGGAATAAACCTTCCCTCTGGACCGATGAGTTCGAAACAACAAACGAGAATGACAGAATGGATGATATTATTTACTAAATCCACAAATCTTGAACCGCCAGTGACCAGAGAGCTAACTTTTCACTTTGTCTGCCAGCTGCCTCAAATCACTGCAAAAAAATACAACTGATTACTACCTAATTTGTAATTTGATTTCACAAATACATACATTCATTGTTATCCATGCACAAATGACAAAATTTTATTCTTATGAATGTTTAAAATGTAAATTATGAATTATAAATTTATTGTGCTGTACTACTTGACTTACCATTGACAATTTACCTATTGTTTGTTCCGTGTTCTTCAGAGGGTAGTCAGTCAGTTTGACATTAGTTTGGTAGTGAAGTGGAGTGGATGGGCGTGGTAAAACCACCAATTAAAATCAAAAGTATTTTAGCAGCACAGACCACGGGTAAAAACACTGATTTATGATAAAGTGTACGGTGTAGTTAATTATGTTAAGGTGTATTGTGTTTAGTCACTCATTCAGATACTTGTTCAATTTTATCTGTCCGAGTTTTGCAACGTTATCTAAACCTTCACATGTCACTATATACAATAAATTCACTAGGTTCTTGGGATTCAAAAACAAACTGTAAACTGTATTGTATTGCTGACCGCAATTGATTCTAATTTCACATTTATCAAACGAAACTCAAGTCAATTCAATTAAAATAGTTTATGAGTTCATGATTAGTAGTTAGTGGTAGGCAAAGATTATATTTACCAGGTCCGGAATTAGAAGTTGAAAATGAAGATACATTTGTTGTAGGATGATTGAGAGAAAAAGTGTTATTGGGGAGATGAGAGCCGCCGACAGGAGCATTCTCAAAAAAGGACGCGTATCACGTTCCCCTAGTTCTTCTTATTCTTTGTTCAGCAACGCCAAGACGTTTGTTACTCACCATTCCAAGTGACATTTGACTGCATTATATTGAAATCTACGACATATGACAATTTTAAAAGTTCAGAAATTATATTTATCGACGTTTTCCTAAAAAATCATGCACTGACATATTCAAATGCTTAAAATTCCGATCCCACCTCTAAAATGCCCGTTTCATTACGGATGTGCCAATGCTAATTGATAATGAATCAGCGAGGGTAAATGGTACGGTTAGGCTATGATGAATACTGTTGGCCGAAACAGGTGTATATTGTCACTTTTAAAAACACTCGCCGTCAGCATATTTACTTACACTCTGTATTTTTACATGGAGCATAAACGTCTTTTGATTAAGCAACGTTTGTACTATCAACTATATCAACCTCAAAGAAGGTTAGATGATGCATAATTTAGCATTTAAAACATAAGATCATTACTCTCTTTTTTGGGCTTGGCCATAACCATGTACAATGTACTTCTTCGTTTGCTTGCGGAATGTTTAATTTATCGTATCTTCCTTTTCTTTCCTATCAAATAAAAATGCATTACTTTAAGACACTTCCACCTCGTTTAATGATCAGATCATATATGCCCTCTAGTTACATTTTACATATATATTCCTCCTTTCATCCACTATCCATACACATTTAATCAAACAAAACTCAATTACCTATTTAGTCGAAAAATGTCCGCATAGCATTTATCTTCTTGAGCAACGAAGTCGTGCTATCATGAAAATATGAAAGTATTTGCTATGATGTCCTATACGATCTTAACCCATGAGTAGAAAGACAAGACTATAGCAGACCGTTTTTTACTTGATATGTGATATAGAGTTCAGTTCAATTTCCATTCATAGTAACATTTTGTAGTAGTATAAATGAGCAACTTTGCTACGTGCATGAACTTTTGTCTGACTATGGCTATGGCCATGTATTTACGTACATAAACAAAAATTTGCACTCTAGATTTAGATAGCATGTGCTCATCTTAAATGTGCATCAAATATGTGAAAACTATATAAGTACAATACGTGCTTTTAAGTCGTTTAGAAGATGGGGCGAAATAAGTAATAAAATTAACAAGTAATACATGACAATTCCGGTTTGATATTAGATACATTTGTGGTTCACTGCTAAAATCATGACATGATATTACGTTGTGTTGTGTTACCGGTACCAGCGGTGCTCTATATAAATAGCATACAGCTGCCTTTCATTACTAAACTGGTCCTCAGATAAGAAGATAATTACGTCTCAAAATCTCGAACAATAAAAAGTGCATTATAGCATGCGATTTTTGTAATTGTCAGCTTGATTTTGAACCGGATGATATTCTCATATTATCTTAAATTATTCTCTTATATTTTTATATTATCTGCATTGCTATATTTCGCTAGGACTAGGGCTCTATGATGTGCCACCACATATCAATTATATTACTAAAAATTAAGGAATCCAATTGTTCTAATAATATTTTGAGTCTTTCATCAACTGAAACAAAACTTTGTGGCTAAGTAAGCTAGATTCTTGCATGGGTGGTAGAATGGCTGTAATTTAGTAATAAAAACGAGCTCTATATAGCTATCGATTGATGACTATTCAAAAGTCAAAAAGTTATATAGCAATAATAGTAAGGACTAATTTTCACTGTAAGTGCAGACGATATCAAAGAGAAAAACGGCAGAGCTCTTGTGTAATAATAAAAAGTATCAGAGCAGAAACATTTTTTTGCTTCAAAGTTGAAAAGTCTCCTTGCGCTCTTTGCTCGCAATATAGCTTAACAAATTGGCTAATAATATTGTTGAACAATTTAGGCATAAGAAGGGAAGCTAATAATCTCAGCTTGGAAATCAGCAATCAACATACACAAAAAAGACTTTTGAAAAACTTTATTTAGCTCTTCAATTGAAATGGGTTGAAACAGAACAGAGAGCAGCGCGTTGATTTGTATGGAGAAAAAATGCCACGCTTTGCTGCTCTTTTTTAAAAAGTCTACATGACTATGACGCTAACTTGACGCTCACTTTGTCTTGTTTCAAGAGAAGAAGAAGTGAATGATATAGTTTTTTTTGTAGTTTTAAACCTCACAAAGCAAGCGTGCCTATATTGTGTCTAGGCTAGGTACATTCTCAAGCAATTCAGTAATATATTGACTGTGCATAAAAAAGACTACAAAATTTGCAAGAGATTTTTGATATTTTCGAAAGACAGAAGTTCCGCAATTTAATGGGCTCCACCATATCCGTATCAATTTTAGCTTCGTTTGCGTTTGCTGCAATAAATAAGTCAGGTAGACCATATCATTTCACGTTGGCTAATCCCAAACCAAGCCACATACGTAACGTTACGTATATAATACACCAATTTGTTCAAACTATAACATAGCATAACTGAACACAACTACGATATTGTAGATTGTAATTGTTGTTTTGATAAGATTTAAAAATTGTTGAGTCGCTATTCCAATTTTCTTTTGAAAGAGGAAGGCACGCCAGAGTCAGAGCAGAGGAGGCCAGGCGTAGGCGCGGCCATCAATTTTCTACCTGAAGCTGTGACTGATTTTGTAAAACGGCACTTATTAGACTGGCTTTTAAAAAAGATTGAGCAAGTGCGTAGTGCACACTAAGGGATTCAACCAGAAAGTTTTTTTCAAAATTTTAGTCACTCAGCCTGAAATAGGCTTCCTCAATGAATGTGAGCTGATGTGAGGGAACATAATAAAAAACAAAGCAAAAAAGCCAACTATAACGTTTATCACATTTATTATATAGGCATGTCATGCTAAAATAGCATTTTGTACCTAAAACACACGATTATCATTCACATAAATACAAAATATGAAAAAAGGTTATTATACGTCATAAAAATTATGATTGTTAAGTTAGGGAGCATGGCTTGTAATAAATTCAAATAAATATGGTTACTATCCGCTCTGTTCATGCTCACATCTTCAACAACTCATAACATGACCAACGTGATAATAACTATTGTGAACTATGAGCATTGAGCACGCAAATGTATACGTACTCTTGCAAGACCATATATTTGACCGTACGAATAATAAGAATATCATCTTTTTCTACCTGTCTACTTTTATCTTTTATCAGAAAGAGGAAATCGCCCGGTTAAGATTTAGCAATTTATTTAGTTGCTACCTGTTGTTGCAGCCGGCATTCTGTAACCGCCATTAGCGATCAACGTTGCATTATATATTGTAGGAATGACGTACGTACAGCAAGATTAAATTCATCATTCATAGTATAAGCAGCGGTTTTTGTAGCAGCAGTAATAGATGCAATCGTTTGTCGTATTCTGTATAAAAAATATTGTAATCATAATCGTCATCATCCTTTAGTAGCTCTCTTTGTTTCCCCGTCTTATCTCTCACTCATATCGGTTAATTTCTTTTTCACTTGAAAAAGAAAACTATTTCAAAATGCTCACCATTTACTTGTAATAGCTAGCTTGTGAGCTACCGAGTAATCATTCATTACAATTATGAATTAACAATCTTGTCTTTCTCTTGTGGGAGGTATTGATGTTGGCGTGGTGGTACATAGCTTCAAATTCAAAAATTGGGTATGTAGCTATTACAATTTATTACATCCATGTAATTTGCTTATTTTGCTTGCTTGGGCAACTTACGTGATAACATGAGCAAGGCGGATCAAAAAGTAGAGTACACACACGTGGATTAGTTGTTACAACTCTTTTTTATCACATTTATTTCTCCTCTTCGTTTTAGTTTCGTTTATTTCACTCTTGACTCTATATACTGATAAAAACAAGCATTGGACTACTTAGATGACACATCATCTTACATATATTATTATGTAGTCACTATATCTCATATATACTCTTTGCTTTCGTTATAGTGGAATGCAACTGATAGGAAAATGTGAAGCAACTAAAAAGTGATCTCGGCCTCGGCTCACGATGAACCAATTCACAATTATTATTCCAGAGCAATGGAATCGTCAATAACCCGTTCATTGCTACCGAGTACCTTACTCTTGCGCTTACTTGTCCTGTATTTCCCCTAAAAATTCCATAGCTTACTATAATAGTTGGATTGGTTTTTGAAGCAATGCGTAAAAGAAAATGTTTAGGTACATTCAACATTTTTTTCTAAATAACATGCTACCCTGAAACATGAATGAATGAATCGACTTATATATCACATTCACGATTGCTTAAAAAATTTCATTGAGCCCAGACTTTAGAGCAAATAGAACAAGGATTATTACTATTTATTGCATCAATATTAAGCTGAGAGAGAGATGGAAACGGAGCGCTATGCTATAGTGTATATAAGGAAAAGCAATAAAAGCATAGCAATTGTGCTCATCTTCGTTCTTCTCAAAGACATGACAGGATGGTTAGAAGGAAAGGATAAAATGAAATATTTGACAACCAAACACGAAGTAAAAGCTTTGAGTTTGTGTCCATTCCATTTGGGGCTGCCCTTTTCGCCATGTTAAGTTAAAAGTTTAAAACTGAATATTTTTGTTGTTTAGTTATCCGCTGCTTCTAACGAAAGAGCATGATAATGTGGATGGACGAATGCAAAAGCAAACATGAGCAAAGACGCTGTGTGCAACAGGAAAAGAAGTTTACTCAAGATAAGAAAAGTCAAGTATACATAATATTACACACACACTCTGTTTTCAACAATGTTGATGCTCATGTCTTTTGCGCTAGTAAAAAATATTATGCACTATGCTGCTGTTGCCTGTGGCTTTATGATTTCTTCTAATAAAATAAATTGCCTCAAGATCAACCGTCCACATTATGTCCTTTCCTGCACGCATTCATTATAAAATGTATGTACATTAGATTAAGTGCGAGTCAGAATAAGGTGTACATCATATCATGCGTAAAAGTAAAAGCAGGTGGGAGGGAGGTGGTGGTAAACGGCAACAACAAAAAAAAACTACATGTTTTTTTCCATCTTGTCTTCTAAAAGTTTATATTGTAGGCAATAAAAATTCGTTTTACGAGAGAGGGAGAGAGAGACAAGAGAAGAAGAGTAAGTGTAACAATGCTTGTTCACAGTTTTGCTCTCGATTACACGCATATTAACATTTTTCTTCTGATATTATCATTCATATCATCCCATCCCATGTTTAACATGGAATGAGCATAATAAACATATCCACCTATTTTTT
>JAANSM010003240.1:0-13290 GCA_036850725.1 Orchesella villosa | reverse complement strand
TAGGCAAATGCATCATACACAATATCATCATCATCATTCGAAATTCGAACGTGTGTGAGGGAAACTGAGGTGATATTATGATGTGTACAAATCCTATAAAGGATATATCTATACATACATATATGGCGATGATGATATGATACCGTGGGACGAGGAGGGTTGTTGGTTGATGATGGTTCCTCAGAAAACAAACAATGATTGTTCCGTTTTATGCACATATTACACATATTTCACATCTCTTTTTGACTTGTATCACGGTAAATATGCTACACATGTAAAAGTACAAAACTTGTATAGAGATATACATATGTTTATACTTTATAGCAAAATATGTCTCAAACTAATATAGCACACAACACAACGACGCAGTTTACAATGTGTACTATACATACACACTGTATTTGGGAGGAAAAAAGAATAAGTATAAAATGAAATATTAGCTTGGAGACGGAATAATAATCATTTTCTTGACTGTCAGACCATCCCATGCCACTCTCCTTCTTTTGTATTACATACACACATACATATATATTCGTACATGTGTTAGTTTTATGTCACCATCACCCTCTCCTTCTCCTCCCTCCATTTTACATAATATTCACCGCTTTTGTTTTCTTTTTTTATTCTTCTTCACCCTTTTCTTAAACCAATTTGCATTGTCCTTTTAGATTGCAGAGTTGTAGATGTAGAGAGAAAATGCACTTTACATCCGTATACCTACGTTATATATATGATATATTTGTATACAATATAGAGAACACAAATGCACTGCTCTTTTATGTCAGATTACGGCATGTTTACGTAAAATGTAATGTCGACCTTTTTTGGGAAGAAAATTGGAGACAAGCAACTCTGTTTTAGTTTCTATTACGGATGAATAGTGTANAGAACACAAATGCACTGCTCTTTTATGTCAGATTACGGCATGTTTACGTAAAATGTAATGTCGACCTTTTTTGGGAAGAAAATTGGAGACAAGCAACTCTGTTTTAGTTTCTATTACGGATGAATAGTGTATACAGTGTACAGACACATATCAGCCTTACGTAGACGGCACGACGGCGGATATGAAAGTGTAATTTGTCTGAGTTGACATGTCACACGAGGAAAATATGGGACTATCAAAAATTCAAACGGAACTTGATGCTATGATGATCATGATGACGACGACGGCAAAGTAAAGAAGGGCTGGGGGTTGGTTGGTTGGTCTTGTGTAAAAAAAACTAAAATTCATGAATAGTCATGAGATTGGACAGTCATTTTTCTTGGAGAAACTTTAGTCTCTCTCTCTCTCTCTGCTCCATTACGATGAGTTACGATAGACGCTGAGCACTGAGTGATACAACTTGGTTATCTTCAATCTGCAACAAAAAAAATGGAACAGTTTTGAAAATTTAATGTTAAGGATGTTGCGTGTGTGTATATTAGATAGTTTATGTGGGTCCTAGAGAGAGTAAAGTTTTGCACGTGTAAACAAAAAAAATGAGCTGGTGCTAGGAAAGTAATCAAATATTCAATTTGATTTCCCGTCTTGACTCAAGACCGGAAGTAGCAAAAAGTTCTAAAAAAATGAGTTGCTATATACTATTCATATTGCTCAATATGATTTTTAGAGCAATCTTATTCAAAATTAACATCAATTTGTTTTCGAGCAATGCTACATTTTTCAAAAAGTACATTTTTATTTAGAATTTACACACACATACACATCATCATCATCATCCAGATCTAGTATAGATTATCGTGGTTGAGTTCAGATGTGTATTTTTCTAGAAGTAAAATTAATGTTCTTTGCGTAAAGTAAAGATCCGAAGAAGGTTTGTCCTGAAAATGGATTTTAAATGTCATTTACAATGTGCACAGCTTTAATGGGCTATTTTTGGGTTGCCGTTGCGTAGATAAATTCTCCAGAAAGAAGTGGGAAGCTGTGTGGCTGTAACCCTTCCAATTTTTCCAAGTGTTCCATTCAAGTGCAAGCTATATTTCCATTTTCCACGAATGCATTTCTTAAAGGATAAACTTGGGTTGTTGAAGGGAATCAGAGTAGCTCTCTTCAGAAAATAGAAGAGGCAGAAAAGAATAGAAGTGCAAGTGTAGAGTTCTCTATATATGTATATACACAATCTATCTACGTAGGAAAAAGAATATTTTAGTAATGTTGTAAATCCAAAGCTGCTGTTCTAGAAACTAGTGTCCAGATGTGAAACATTAGAAATTTCTCATGAGGATATGAATACCGCCCACTCATGAATAAAGCTTATTTGCCATTTTTCCCTATTCAAAAATGTATGAGATTGATCCATATTATGCAGTATTAAACCTTCTCTGTAGTTCTCACGTAACATGGCTTTATATACCTATATGAGGAGTCTTCCTATTTCAGAAGAGATATATAGATATATATAAAAAGTACTTGTCTATTCCTCTCCCTTGAAATTTGCTTGCGAAAGAGGAGGAAGATGAAAGGATGAAAAATAAGTAGGGATGTTGGATATGTAAAAAATGGATAGGAACCTCCGCGGAGGGAAAAAACAGTAAGAAAAATTACGCTGTTCTTCAACACTTTCCACTATTTTTCAACGGGAGATCTTTACCTATTATTTTAGAAGGATTTTGTTGATAATCCGTTCGCTTTTACAGGGGAAAAATGAGGTTGTTATCAGATAGTACACAGGAGATAAAGGAGGAGGAGAGATTCGAAGAGAGATGTGAAAATTTTAAAGTATTTTTTTATTCAACAAAGACTTTATAATATTATGTGGATTGGATAAAATAGTCCTTTCAACTAAACACCCATCAAATTCACATTATCCATTATATCCTTTAGGTTTTATAGCAGAAAGGGAGTTTATATTACCTTAAAAACTTGTTGGATTTGGATTCAGATTTTCTACATATTTCTCATACAACCATTCATTAGAGTTATCAATTAAGCTTTAATTACTCATAAAATGAGGACAGCATAAATATATGTGGGGGTGTGACTTAAGCTTGAGTGAGACCAAAAACCAGACTCACTTTTATCGCAGTTCGCAGTGAATCATTCCTCATTTCTCTTTCTCCTTTTTAATTCTGTGTTCCTGGCCGAATAGAAAAAAACTGGATTTTCTTGATCCATTTAATGGATTATTTGCGATCTTTATCACATTTCTTAAAAGTTGAAAGAAAAATTATTCCAGTTAATTAGGAAATTAGATAATGTTATTGCGTTTTCATACATTTAAAATGAAATAGAAAAATTTGTAGAATAGTTTCGTTTCGGTTTCTCTCATTTCAATTTTTTCTTTTTGTTTTCTTCATTTGTTTAATATTCTTGAAGCGTATTATTATTTAGTTCCAATGCTTCATTCGATGTGGATGATGGATGACGATTCTGAGCAAAATTAGCGGAGAATTTTTCATTTTCATCGGATGCCAAAAAAAATATATACATTTCTTGTTCGCTATCTCTGCACGTAGTAGGCAAATTCATGCTTACAACGAATCTTATCAACATTTAAAGATAAAACAACAGCGATTCTTATTATTTATGATAATTTATAAGAATCACAACTGATGATAAGGTCGCTTCTATATGATATCGTTAATTAGGAGGACATCATCACATCCCATCATCTGGATGAATTAACATGTCCTGAAGTTTGTAATTTTACTTATTTTTCACTCGTCACATCACAATCACACGCTTATCTTTTTTCCTGTGAAAGGTTGTTTCTCACCTTCTCATTAAAAAATATTTTATCTAGAGCATTTTTATTTTATATTACATACAACATGAGCATTCCTATTTGAAAGCCAATCCAACTCCAATTTGAGAAGGTTGGATTGGAATATACATGAGTTTATCTCCCATTGAATTAAACTTGTGTACCTATGTGTGTGGTCCATTTGTGATTTGTGCTACGTATTTTTATCTGTCACCTTCTGCAAATTTTGGAGCATTGTATAATAATATGCTATGACAAAATGCGTCTTAAAGGAAACTGTTTCTTTGCATGAACTTGAGAAGTGAGGACAATTTCCCACTAACTTTTACACGCATATGTACGCATTATACATATATTCCCATTAGAATAAGCATAATGCTGATGCTGCTGACTAGACATATTTGTACGCATTATACGACATTTTTATGACACATGAATTTCCTTATGCACCTCCAACCTCACCTCTATTATTGTCCCCACACAACATTTGCGTTTCATAAAAAAGAAGCATACATGACGAATGGGCTCGTAAAAAAACTGCTGAAGAAAGCAAACGTAATTAAGCGTTTGGTATATAAACTCTTCTATAAATCTTAGCCAGCTTGACTTGCCCATCTCAAAAGGAGTCTCGCACAAAAAGTTGGTAGTATAGAAAAAGAAGAAGATGCGTTTTCTTTCATAATCTTATAAATGAGAGTGCATTGTCAGTTGTAAGGTTGTAGATTGTAGCAATGCAGTGATAATACAGGCCTAAAAATCATATAAAATATAACGCTTTGAACAAAAAGTTATAATATATGTTCACAAAAGAGAGGATTAAACCGGCAAAGAAAGAAGTAAGTAGTTATATTCACCTGTGTTACATCTGTTCACGGCAAAAACTTCTAGAGTGTGTATGTTCTAGAGACATTTCACTACTGCATTCCCATATAGGCATATATAAGTACGCAGTTTGTAGATTGTAGACACGCTACGCTATACTTATATTTATATGCTTTGTAATTCAAAATGCAAATGAGTATATATTTTATATGATATAAATTTCCCATTCTCATCTAGCCGGTTTTATTCGCTGTTGTCATTGCAGTGGATATATAGTGGATTAAATGAAAAAGTGAGAAGTGAGAAGAACTAATAATGTACTGAGCCAGTTGTTTACATTAACATAACACGCATGCTTTTCAAGTACTTTAGGCATGCTATAATGTGGGTGCTAGTAAATCTGAGACGCATATCGCATTCAATTCTACTGTATGTGTATGTTCAAGGCATTATCTCACGTTGCCCCTGAGAATGCATTATATACTTATAGATATAAGCATATAAGTATGCCGTAGTATTCGTGCATATTATGCTACTTTAAAAAACGTTAAGATTTAGATTCAATTCCCTTAATAAGGCGGATAAAAGTTGTATTACTTTTTGAGCATTGGAAGGGTAAAACTCCAGTAAGTAAGGAGAAACGGAAAAAGGTTGTATACTGGCACTGGGCTGTAATAACCTTCAACTTTTACAATGCAATTGCATTGTAATCCCACCACACACTACCGATAATAATTATTATCTGACAATAAAAAATTCCAGCCAAATTTTCCCAGCAGGTCACATCTCCCATAGTATAAACACCTCTGTTTTAGTTATATACAAGACTTGTATATTTATGTACTTATTCAATGGTTTGATTTCAAAACGTAAAACATGCACATAAAACTATATCAACAGCGTCTGCTAAACAAGTAAAAGTTTGGTTTTTGGTTAGTATAGCAGACAGCATCAAAACGTGAAGGATTATATTTAGAAGTGTGATGATTACCAAATATCAGATTACTTTGGGAAGCAGTTCGAGTTCTCTAAGAAATGCTGGATAAAATCGGAGGATTATAAAAAGCAGTAGAAGTAGAATAAGAAGAGTAAAGAGGTAGTATCAAGAAGGTTAACTTTAAAACCAACATCTGAAACTAGAGTTCCCACAACGAGTTTTTATTTTTTGAACATTTTATTTTGAAAACTCTTTTAAAATCTTGAAGTAAGTAACTTTATCATTTTACTGAGAATGATATAAACAAACATTTCCTTCGAAGTTCGAAAAAAAATTCTTCAGATTATAAGTTACATGACCAGGCACGATCATTAATAACAAACTATTAAGCTCATTTTAGACAGAGAGAGTTGAAAATTCTTAATATTTTTTTGAGCTCTTCTTGTCTCTTGTCAACATCTTCGTGTGAAGATGCCATTAATCCTCTTCGTGTGCTTCGTACTTCTTACACGCACTCATCTTGAATGAGCACAGAGTGCAACCACAACGTAATTCCTTATTGACTGCAAGACCCACAACGAATATTATATGAGCGACAATTTTTTTCACTTTCAGTGGAAATGTAAAAAAAAAGAGAGGATTAAACCGGAAGTAATTTTTAACTTGAATATAAGAAAAAAAGATGTTACGGGAGGTTTTAGATTTCGGAAAAAACAAAATATGATAAGAGCTCTTGAACTCTATTAAAGATGATGATAACTCATGATTTAATTCTGAAATTCTGAAAAGAAGGAGGAAGTTAAATAGGAAGTTTTTAATATGAAATAATGAGAGTTTGTAACTCAAACTGAAAAGGAAAAAATAAGTATTCATATATTCATACTTATTGTGACGATGTGTCAGTAACAACCGCTACCACCACCACCTATTCCCACTCGTCTTAACTACAATTTTACAGCTGAAAATGTTACATTTCCGTTTCCCTCTTACTCTGAGAAATTAGCGTATATTCAGCAAGTATAAAAGGAAGAATCAAAATTCGTATATGTAAAAAGAAGCCAATAAGATCTACTTTTTATATGAACCAAAAGCAAAACTAACCAACAACTTTTCTTTGCTGACGCATAATCTTTCTATACATATCTCTTAAACCCAACAAAAAAAACTGTCTACGATGCTCCGATTCTGATTCTCTGATTGTTGAGGATGTAAAGAAGGTTGAAAGGTAAAAGAGGAAATAATTACATGAGAAACATCAAGCAAAAGAACCAGCCAACAACATCACTTTAGGCTCCACAAGCAACGACAACAACATCCCTATTAACTCTAGCGGCTTGTGGAGCTTATATGGAAAGCCTTAGTGATTTCTTTACAAGATAAGTAGTAAAGCGGAAGTGAAAATTATAGATTTGGACTTGTTATTTAGTTTTTCTACTCCACTGAAAAGAAAAACTCACAAAAGGGACACTGATTGCAGAAAATTTCTTAGTAAGAAAGTCAAATCCAACCTACGACGCATATTTTCCGTTAAATCTAACGAAATTGTCCACGTCCATTGACTCCTTCTTCGTCCTTCAACCCACTTGCTCAGAAGATGCAAAACGAAAACGAGCGACGTTAAATTTCAATACGTTTCTATTTCTACCGAATCGGATCTACAAGATTTGAAGAAGATAGTAAAAGTAAAAGTAGGTGTATTTGTTCCGCTAGACGAAATGACCAGAGATTCACAGAGAGAAAGAGAGAGAGATACTTTGAAGACTCAAAGAGTGTGTGCAATCAACGGTTCTTAACCCTCCTTAATGACAGTCATAAACGTGCTAATTCTCCCTCCCACTAAGTAAAATCTTCAATGTTGTTCATGACATGATCACGAAATTTTCTGTTTTAGTGGGTACTAAATAACTTTTTTAAAGTTGGACATGAATTGCACACGACATGGAAGATAGAGCTTTTCCTTTTATACCCCCCTCCTCGGATGGGAAATGTTTCTTCGGATGTCCGCTAAAACATCTTCTCTCACGCCTTCATTTTGTCATTCTCATATTTGCAGGCCATTAACTTTTACCACAAGTCATTGAAGCATGACCTTTACGTTTTGGTTTTGCTATTTTCCACTGGTGTTCCAGGTGGCTAAGCTAAGCGAGTATCATTTCAGTCATGGTAAACGTTCTGTTCTTAGTTCCTAGTCCCATTCCTAGCGAATAACGTAACGGCAATTATTAATTATATATGAAGTGGTTGAGAAATTTACCGTTTTGAAAATCAGGTATTATAATGCTCATGCTCTTCTAATTAAAATGATTATGTTTCTGACTAATTTAAATGCTTTCTGCGTGCTCGATTGCTTAAGTATTTCAGGAAGTTTCTCACCAAAAAATATAACTAGTTGTTAAAATTTTGTGAGTATTCATCATTCGTTCTACAGGAAACGCTTATGGTATTGAATAAATGACCATAATTGTGACTACTTCGAATTCGAATGCTATAGTTCATCAGTCTCAACTTGTTTGCATAGTTGTGTTCTGCAAATAAAAATAAAAACATTGGGCCAAGAAGTACACATAGAATTTACGATTCCGATAAGCTTTAACTCTTCAACCAACGCAACTATATAAAAAATACAGTAGCCAAACCCATCACAATGCCGATGCCCTCACTCACACCGTCGTTGTTGTGTTTTGATGTGATGTACGGACGTATACATTACACACACATCCATAAAACGAAAAAGTCATAAAAAATTAACAAGGTACTCTTTCCAATCGGTGCATAAGAAATGAAGGCTCCTACTACATTACTCTTCATTATACAAGAACGCTTTTTTGTCATGGATGTTGTGAGCAAGTCACGTTTAGTTGAAGACTCTGAAGAAGAAGAGCTCTGAGTTGGCTATATGGGCTCCTTGCTTGTTGTGTGAGAGATTCCTTTTCGAAAAGGAATAATAAGGATGGAGATAGAAAAGGGCACGTAGTTAACCTCTTTCCATTCCTTAAGTAATAGCAAAGCAAAAGCTGAAGAATGAGCAGTCTTTAGACTATTTGTTATATTGTGATGAGCTGCGAAAATGTATATTATATTTTAGTTTATGGAGATTTGAATATGAAACCCCTGATTAGCATTTCCATCGAGTTTAGAATGGGGACGGTAGTAAGTAACAAAAAAAATATGAAGCTACACAGTTGCGAGCAAGATGCAAGAGAACAAGACGGGATTCTTCTCAGCCAGTTCACTTAACACTCAACGAACGCCACCTTCACCCCAAAACTGCGACTGAATGAAGAGGAGGAATCACCGGATTCATCAAGTCGTTGTTTCTCTGATGTTTTTCATTTTTACATCGTTGCATCATTCACTTCAAATCATGTAGGTTTATAACTTTCCATATGATTGACTTTAATCTATTGACGTACATTACAATTTCAATACCAACTATATTCAATCTATTTCCATCCAATAATTTAATTCAAAGAAAACAAATCCATATCGACGTATAAATTGTACAAAACCATTAACCAAAATGAATGAAAGAAATAAAAAGTATTTAACTTCAGAATTAGGCCGCCGTCTCACATCTTGATGTAATAAACATTGCAATTTTAATATTTGTCATTATGTTATTGTGTTAGTGAGTACATGCCGTACATTTTTCTTATAATATTTGCAAAAAGCGCAGTCACGAAGTTAACCATTTTTTGTTGACTTCCACTCATACTCAGCTCAACAATTTTTTTTAAACCGGTCTCGCTCTCGCTCTTACTTTACTCATCAAATTGCTCTTTTGAACATTGTTTTAATCTTTAGGTTTTTTCGTGGATTATTGCATTATTGCTCTCTTGCTAAAGAGCTAAATAGCGAGTAAAAATTGTAATACAAAAATGAGTAATGATAAAGCTAATGGCATTAATGTGCAAAAGTTAATGACTGAGTTTTCATCATGTTATAATCGCTTTTCCCTCCTTTCCTGACATATTGCCATTGTGTGTCGGCAGGACAGGAATGTGAATAAGCTCAAGGGGCGGCGGCGTTAGCATATGGATGTGCGTATAGGGCAGTAAAATGCACCATAGGATGATGCTCTTTTATTGTCTAGATTTTTAGCAATTTCATCAAATGATTTATCTCTGCCTCATTATACGCACATCATCAGGAATTTTATAGGTTTCTGGGTTAATTAATCTGTGAGTAATTAGAAAGACAAGATGATGATGAAAATAGGAGCACTTGAATAGTTTAGTAGCAATTAACTTGGCTAAATTAACAAAAAAAACTTATAAAAATTTATTGTTTATTTTATGTGGCTAGTTAATTTTTAAATTTAATTCGCATTTTCATCTTTTTCTGGATATACTTGAACGTTAAACGTGAAGGTATGCTAGTAGCGTTAATTCGTTTAGGTCTTCCACAAGAAGGAAATGAATCTACATAACTTTCGCTGTTTTTTGCTTGTTTGCTTCGAGATGAGACCAATTTCCCAATGAAATGTCTTTCAATGTTTCATGCATGAGCACATATATATTAGCATTGTTTCCTAACAAACAAAAACACTACATCAGATCACATCATAGGTAGAAATAGAAACAATAAGAAGTGGAATAAGAGCCATTAACAAAAATAAAAATGAAATCACAAAGCTTCAAATTCTCTTGTCTCTTCTTCTCCTTTTTTCATTATTGTTATTACACAATGATTTAGACACAAACCATTTTGATCATAAACGTGACACTCGACAAAAAACTGGCACAAGCTTCTCGCGCTTACACACTTAACTAAAAAAACCATCGTAGTTTAGTTTAGTTTTGAGAGAAGATAAGAAGACAAGACATATTGTATGTCTTCACGCCTTTTTGCATTGTCATCCTTGATGTTTCTCCTCATTCATTGTTTTTACAGCTGAATAATCATCATGATGCACACACAAACACTGCTGGAATAAGAAAGGAAACTGCGAGCTGAGCATTAAAAAGGAGCTCTTGCAAAGTATAAGGTTTTGAAATGATGATGACACAGCACGATTTGAGCATGAGTTCCCATTTCAAACTTACCTATAAATATTTCATCATGAGACTCATGAAAGCACGTATCAATTCTCTTTCATTTAGAGCAACGGGAGGAGGTATATAGTTCTCAAGTTGAGTTTTGAGTTTTTGATTTTCTTCAGACAAAAAAGTGATTTGAATCAATGTATCTATCAGAATCAGATAATAAAAATTGATGTGAGCTTGCAAAGCTTTCATATTTCTTTTCTACCACTCCTTCTTCTTCTCCCGTCAAAAATTAATTCTTTTCGAGTGCTTTAATTTTAACTTCTCTGTCTCTCTCTCTCGGATTTGTTAAAACGCTCATGTTTTCTAAGCAGAGAAAATAAAATGTCAGGTTTTCATTATTTGTACAATTATAATCATGTTGTAGTGCAGGAGCAGAGCATCACACGAGTTTTGCTTCTTCATCTCAAAATTAAATTCCATTCTGAGAACGTGACGCTCTTGCTCTTAGGAATGGTTGATCATGATCATGATCATGATGCTTGTCTTCGTTGTTGTGTAACGTTTTCAACGTACTTGCTACTTATTATAATGAGAGTGTGAAATGGAGCAAGAAATTAGCTCGCGTGTCATCCCATTTATGTCACACGTGTAAAAAACAAGGGGAGATGGGGAGCGGAGGAGGATGGGAGCGTGACATTATTATGATGATGAATTCTTTTCTAAAAAAAAATGCTGATGGAAAACAAAACTAATTAAGAGTTTCAATTTCAAGTTTAAAAACTTTTGTCCTTAATTTTTTACGTGTCATTGAGTTGAAAAAGGTGGGAGCAAAAATAAAGACCTTTGGATATATACTTATATCAGCAAAGTGCGTGCGTAAGTGTGTAAAAAAACATTGAATTTTTGGTGTATTATTTGTGTGTGCCAATGCCAATCCCAATCCCAAAAATTGAGCTCTGCTTTTCCGGAAAAAGGAACATAATTATTGTAGTACGCAAGTGGAGCGCACATTTAATCTGGATATCATTAATTGCTTTCATTATTTACGCATCAAGTGCTCTTATTAGCCTCAAATATTTATTGTTTTGTGCACATGGACGGAACAAAAGGTTAAAAAGAGTGGGGGGATAGGAGTTTTGGCTAGCTATGAAAAGCTCCTAAAGGGATTACACACATAAATATGATACGAAACATTAGCCACATTGTGTTGTATCCTGGATTTCCTATTGTGGAATGAAATGCATACTCCAAATAATGACTTTTTACACTCTTACTAGAACTAGCAAGCAAAAGACGTACACAACTCGATATATATACTCAACTAAAACTCAACTGCGATATGTGAAAACATGAACATTCATTCGCCACAAAGAGAAAGTCTAATAGCCGTGGTAATAGCTGACACTTTCCAAGTTGTATTAAGTACGTGGAGCAAAAGGAAGGTATACTCTTCTCCTGCTGGTAGGAAACCAAATAATATAACGCAACTCAAAAGTTTTATTGCAACAACGGTAATTGTCTCACAGGTTTTACTGTGCATTGCATATCCCAATCCTATATTCTATCCCTATTACATTACCCCTTTCTCTCTTCATTTTAGGACATAAAGTATGCATCTCCAAGTACCATTTTCTGCTGTGAAAATGGCACTAGATAAATTCCTCCTCGAGAGGTTCCACTCCTCCACCAAAGCAAAAGCTAAAAACATTCACTAATGCTCGTATTAATTGACCGCTGGCAAGGGAGTGAAAATGATCTTCATCTCATTTTATAACAAAACTGCAATGTAATCTAGGGATTATATCAATGGCTCATTGTGAAATAAAGTATCAGTAGAATTTCCTGCACTGCTTAATCCAACTGCACAATACGTAATTTAAACTGCATTTTCCTAGCAAGTACATAGAAAAGAAAATGCACCTGGATTTCAAAATGAGACGGATTTTGCATTTCAAACGGTAATTTAAATTACAATCTGATATGTTGAATGTACCTAATGAAATTCATCTCTTATACATATTCCACTTCTAACAATAGAACTGCTTCTAATTCTAAAATGCTTTTGAAAATTTGCCACTGCAGTGTACTTCTTCTGAGGAGGAGACAAAAACCCTTTCGCACGTTCAACGTTCCTCTATCCAAAGATACAACACACATCCTCATAAATAAATGAATCCAGAGTAGATATATATAGTGTAGATTTATTTATTCAAATCCCGTTCCAAAAAGGACAAGCCAAGCTTTAATATTTATTGCTGTATCGTGAATGGTGTAGAAAAGGAAGATTCCTTCACAGGCTCCACAACGAACACACAAGTTAGTATATAAGTAGTGTGGCAGTGAAAGGAAGAAAACGTACTTAATATTGAATTTTGCCAAAGAAAATTTTGTTACTATCAACTATTCTTGTACTCTACTGTATCAACTCCTTTTTTAAGGAAAGAGTCAAAAGTACAAAGTACAAGGAAAACTCTTCTTAAATAACGTGGATAAACGTAATATCCATATATACTTCGGTATATTCTTTCTCTCCTATTATTACTCTTGTTTCTTCGCAAATATATTATTTTCTCTTTGAGTAGGAGTACAACACAGGATAAGGAGAAAATGGGTTAGTTTCACTTTCACTGGAAAGTTGAACTACTTTCTTATTATGGCTTGGGTTTTGGCTAAAAGTTGTTGGTTTTGAAGAAAGGGTTTTTCCTCCCATTATAATATCACTTTGCTTCTTCCCATTGATATATATTTGGACTTTGGACATACCTTGTTATTAGTGAGGACTTCAGAAGGAGAGAGAGAATAATGGGAGTGAATAAGGTGAAGCAAGTCTCGATTT
>JAANSM010003239.1:0-13291 GCA_036850725.1 Orchesella villosa | reverse complement strand
AAACGTCTTTGCACCTCATGTGAGAATTAGTTGATCCTTTTCATGTTGCATATTAAACACCTTAAAGTTGTACTTCAGGGTGTCTGGACTCTGGACAATCAATGCAATTTGAGTACAAACACATGCACAATATACCCCTTATCATCATTTTTCTGGAGAAGGCAATAAAGATAGATAAAGTGTAGAATTACACTGAGGTTGCAAACAGCATCTTCGAAAACATCATAAAGACACTGCTGCTGCAATCTTCGAGTTTACCCTGTCGGGTTCGAGTGAAGTTTAGTAATTGAAATGAATTACAAAGTTACTAATCAAAAATCAGTTAGTGCTTTCTCGTTCTTGGTTCCAAAATACATACGATAGGCCATTTCTAGAATAACTCCTTGTCACAATGGCATCTATAACAGCAAAGTAATTTTATTTAGTTTTGTGACTGACTTTTAGAGGCTTCTTTCGTAGCAAAGTTCGGCATAAAAAGTCCGTTTTCTTACATCTGACACCAGATACTGAAGGATAGTGACTGTTGACTGTGTGATATCATCTCTCGTAGGGTTCACACTGAAGAATTTCGAATATGCGATTAGATTAATAACACGTTGTGAGTTGCAACCGCCAATTTGCAATATGTTGAAATAGTTGAAATACAAAAACGTTGAAGTTAGTAATTCGGTTACGTATCGTTAATATTATTTGAAAAAATTTGAATTGTGTCTGCGGTTAACTGTGAAGTATCATAATATGCTGTATCATTTACCAATTTTTTGCCACCCTTACCTCTAAAAACATGCTTTTTGTAAGTTGCATATTAATATCATTTGGCTGCGCTCAAGTTGTGACAAAGAGATTTCACGAATCCCCTTCTATATTCGCTCTTTCATACCGACTGTTTCTAAAATTCAAAGTGATATCTACTTAACTATACCTATACCATACTATTGATAGATACTGACCCTAGCGTTCCTTCGTAGGAACATAATGAAGTTATAGCTTATAGCTATGCTTAACTCAAAAAGACATAAAACTCACTGCAACATGATGCACAGGTGTACTTGTACATTTAGAGCTAGACTTACATACGACAACCCTTTCCCCTTCATTGCCTTTCTTGTTTTTCTTTCAATTCTAATTCTGCATTGCGTTTTTAAAACCTGCAACCTATCTACCTGTGTGTCTACATTATACAAACCCTCTTCACACTGTACATGTGCGTTTCTTGTCTGTCGGTCTGTTTCTATTTTCCTTCTCACGCTAAATAACTCATTCTCATGCTTAAGACACGGCTCTCAATTCATGTCTTCTTCTTCTTCTGGTCAAAGACTTGCTCTTTTCCTAGCTCATTATAGCTTGTTCCTTCACATGTCCGATGGAGCATAATACATTACTTATGAGTAAAGTGGAGTGCACTGCACACATTACATTACACCCTCTGTCATTATTCTTATTAATACTTCGAAGCAATGCATCCACCTTGTGAAATGCCCTGAAGAACTTTTCTGAACTGAACGGACTGCTCACCTGCCATAGCTCAAACATTTTTTTATGAAATGCTCCACCACAACATACCAAAACAGATCAAAGTACTAATATCCCAAATAACTTGTAATATGTAATTGCATTACATTGCATACAGGGAATAAGAAAAGGGCAAGAAAGAGCAACCCCTTCTTGAACTCATGTTGTATTATATATGCCTCATCGGTTTGCATACTTGTACATATTATATTATCACATCACAAAGTTCCTTCGGGATGAGCTGATGATGGCGATGATATCAACTATATCAAGTATAATGATATGTATTTTTCCGTCATAATAATCAACCCCAATATGTTCATGTACAAACCTTCAGTTAGAGCAAAGCCGTCATATATTGCTACCAGGTAGCAGAATTCTGCTACCAGTTTGGTAGGCATATTCTGCTACTCGGTAGCTATATTTAGCTACTGGTAGCTAAATCTTGCTACCTCCACCCTTAAACCCCACGGTAGCAGTATTCTGCTACCAAAAATCAGCTGTGCAATACCTATCAACGTTAAACGGTAGCAGAATTCGGAACCGTGGTAGCAGGATGTGCCTACCAAACCGGTAGCAGAATCCTGCTACCTGGTAGCAATATATGACTGCTTTGCTCTAACTGACCTTTGTATATCGTACGTTGGTTCTCAAGAGAAAGAATGGGATGATTAGGATTAGAATGATTATGATTATGAAGGGTTGTACAAAACCAGTACCTGCTTTTATACATACTTGAGCTCACTGAATTGGATTCATTCTTCATAAATAATATTTTGTTTGTTATCAACAGAATTTTTTAAATTGTGAGGGATGAAACAATGGAATTCCGATTTGGTTATTGTGACGTGTGAGCTATCAAGCAATAATTTAAATCCGATTTGTGATTAAAGTTTTAATAAGTGAATTTAGCAGAGAGGTACAAGTGAAAGTGGAAGGAATACTATGTCATCGGTGAACACAATGAACAATCTTGAGTTACGTGAGGCGGTGAAGGCTGTGGTGCGGAGTTTTGCTAGTTCCTCGGGGAGATCATCAGGAAGCAATTATGGCTCACCGCATCATCATCATCATATGCATGCAAGTCATGGTCATGGGAGTGGTCACGGACATCATCATGCGGGTAACCGAGGTGGGTTCTCATAAATTAATCCGAATTACCTACACTTCATTTTGTGTAGTTTATGTTAATGTATGTTTATGAGAGTTGTTTCTTATATCGTTTTTACAGTAAATGTGGTCGAAGCCCTGCAGGAGTTTTGGACGCTTAAATATTCCTCAGGAAGGGATGGAGACGCGAACACGTCTCAGCCTCCAAATTCTCCCAACGGAACTACCAACGGGGATAGTAGTAGAAATGCTTGTGTCATTTATGAGTCTGTGCCTTCGCAATCTCCCCCGTATACCTGCTATGTGACCTTACCAGGGGGAAGCTGTTTTGGAAGTTTTCAGGTAAAGAATATAATATACTTTTACTTCATAAGCTATCATGTATGAAACTAGAATATTTGCAATTAAATTATACAATCGTGTTATTTTGTTATGTAGAAATGTCCAACGAAAGCGGAAGCCAGGCGCTCTGCAGCTAAGATTGCGTTGATGAACAGTTTATTCAATGAACATCCCAGCAGAAGAATCACAGATGAATTTATTGGTCAAGCCGTGGGCGACGCTGCAGCAACAGCTAGTGGAGGGGGTGCCAGTGGTAGCAGTACTGCAAGTGATGACGTTTCTGCAGGGGTAGAAGCTTTCCGTGTGATGCTTAACACAGCCAAAGGAAGAACAATGCTAGAGTTCCAAGAGATGATGACAGTCTTCCAACTGCTCCATTGGAATGGTAGCTTGAGAGCTATGAGGGAAAGGCAGTGCTCGAAACAGGAGGTGATTGCCCACTACTCCAGAAGAACGTTGGATGACACGATGAGAAGGCAAATGGCTCTAGACTGGGTTGCCAGAGAAGAACTTGCCCCTGGAACGATTCGTAAGCAACCATACCCATTTGCATTTGAAGGCATTTGTAATATAATACACATATATGAAAGGAGCTACAAATATTTTATTATGTTCAAATTTATTTCATTACAGATAGAGAATTGGTTCAAGCGGAGGGTGAGCTCGAGGAGGCAAGGAGTCTTGGTCGGGAACTGAGATTTCCAAAAGAGAAACGAGAAATACTTATATTGGCTCAAGGTCAATTGACATGTTTAGCTTAATCACAAAAACATGTTGTAGTTAGATATATGTTTACTTAAGCCAACAAATATTTTTACTTGTTTGCCAAAAAGTCACAATTTATTTCCTGACAATCGACTTTCCGAACGATATACTTAATGTGATTTGTTTTAGTTGTATGGAGTTTTCGAGGTATTAAGGTTAACTGAGTTTTTAATTTCAATCAGTATTTTTAACAGTATAGTTGATAGTGGTGGTAATCAATGTAAGTATCAAAATATCGTTTTATTGTTCGCATGTTACAATCCTGAAACAGAGAAGACGGAAGTCAAACTAAAGATAATGAATATATCTACCAGGGCTACTCTCATATAATATTGAATGGAAGTAGCTCTGATATCTACGACATTTCTTAATATTCCTTGCGCTATTAATGATTATTTTATTCTTAAGAATTTAAAACAGTAAATCTGTACAAAAATCTGTGAATGTTGTGGGGGTTGGGATGTTGGGGGCAGAAATAGGATTGGGAATTACTAACTGTGCTTGATGTTAGTGGAAGTTATGTTATTGGTAACACCTTCATCCATTTCATACCGACTTCTCTGAAGTCTTTAGTTCTACAACTATTCGAGCTTATACTTGTATTGATGAACGAAAGTGGGAAAAATAAAGATGAAAACTACTTAACAAGGATTAAAACAACCTATGAATTGAACTTGCATATTATAGCATCTTAGCACCAAAACTCAAATGCACATCAGCAGCAGTATCTATCTCACGTTCTCAAGAATTGTTTCAATGCAATGCATTTAATATACCTGTCTACACACTAACAAACCATACCTGCATATCATACTGTTCAACTGAACAAAATACTGTTCCAACTGCCGAGATGGAGTCACTCAGCTTACTAAGGTGTGCTCGGCGTTGCTGAAGTTGCAACAAAGCTTTCTTCAATATCCACTCCACTCATATCAAAACCAACAATGCAATGCAACTGAGAAGATATATATGTATAACCATTAACCAACCCTTCGTAAGCAAAATCAGAACACAGCAGCAGCTTCATCGCTTTTACCTTTACCTTTTGGCAAACGAGTGAAGTGAATGCATTTAGCTTCGAGTCGGCAATATGGATAATTTTCTTTTGAAGAAGACTTGTAATAATGGAGCTGCCATAAAAGTTTTATTGCACACACTCCGCTCTTCTTCCCTCCTACTCAATACTTACCACCACCGATACCACTATATACCACCTCACAAGAATCCGCCGCCACATCACGATATAAAAGAGGCACAGGTACTCCACACGATTTACCAACAAAACCTTAACAGTTTTAATTTTTGAAAGGGAACAACATGAACAAATTCCATATAGATATATATGTTCTGTTTCATCTCCAATTCACAATTAGAAATGATACGATGATGATAATATGTAACCACTTGATATATAGAGACATAAGACATGACTTCTCTTGCATTGCATTAGGATCAATGTGTTTCAGTTATTGGTATACTTAAGGATGATAATGTTGATAATGATGATCTCTCTCTCCTCTCATTCAATTCAGTCCCTGTGAAGAATGCCGACGATTAAGAGGGCAGAGAGTTTGGGGTCCCTCAAAAAATATTACGTCAACATGATGCCAATGCAATGTCAGTAGTCCACGCAGCAATTCACCACTTGATAGACAACGGCGAATGATCGTGATACATATACAGACCTAGAAGACAAGAGGACGTTTCTGTTGATAATGCCGACGCCGAATGAGTTCGGATTATGAGGGTCTTGTAGGTCGTCTTTCGGCGTGTCGTGTCTAACAACACAATTTTTATTTCCTAGTCATAATACTCATATTGATATTACGCATAAAAGCTTTTCCTTCATCTGATGACTTTTCTTTTCTTGTGTGGTCTCATCTCCTGTTTTTGGACAGGATTTTAGATTCAGGTTTCCTATTGATTTCACTACATTATGAGTTGCTCATGAGCACTCACACTTTTATAACCCCATCATCTTCCTCGTCGTCACATTATTATACACAGAATATATACTGTACAAAACAATTCGGAAGCTTAACAAAATCAATGTGAGTCGTACCGAAAAGATACTTCAACTTCATCATTTTTGTTCATAATTATTCTATTCTTGTGGTTTCGTGCCTTATCGCGATCGACTACATGAGAAATCTCTCTGACAAACAGCCGCTTTTCATTCAATTCTTTCTTTGGATAGAAATGAGATTTTAACTCAAAGTGAAAATGATATGATCCTTAAGGACTCAATTGAAACAGAACCTCTATGGACGTCTGCACTTATGTTGGTTAAAATTCACGTGACATCAATATCAATTCAATTATACGATCTCCTGACATTTTCTCTATTGTGTTATAAAACGCAATGTTTGGCAATCTTGATCATTAATTTTCGCTTTGCATAATATAGAAAAAACAATGATTACCCTTAGCCAGTGAACTTTTGTGTTTCAAAGGCCTTGTTTGTTGGTGGTCACAAAGATATATACTGACCACGCTTAATGATTCTGGTTTTATTGCCTCAATTCAACTGCAATTTAGAATCGAAATAATATTATTTTGTTTGCGAAGGTAAATCTGAAAAATGTGGTCACCAATTAGAGCTTAATGGCATATCTACCTGGCATAAAAGGTTTGATGCTTCTCAGGAAGTTTGAGTTTTATATGCAGGAAGGTGTTGATAGTACAGACATTCTAATATGCTTTTACAAACAGTATACTTTTTGATCTGACGACATCATGATAGCAAAAAAAGTTTCTCATCTTTCTATCTGCTTTATGTGCATTACCTGATTCAAGCGAACTACACAGTTTGTTCTGTTTTGATTTGATGAGGCAGGTAGCATGAAAGGTACATCACTGAAGACTTCAAACGACATTATGGCGGACGACAGCTAGGAAACATTGTGTGTGATTATGGGATCTTTCATTTTGAGATGTCTACGAAGGAGATTCTCTCTGAAAGGTAAAAGAGGGCCAACCCTCTAAAGACTTTAATCCGGATGCTATTGGTTCGACTCGCTAATCAAGACATGAGCTCGGCTAGTAGGAGGCGTTCTCTTTCAGATTCTTTTAAGCATCAAACAACATGCATCTTACCCTTGTGCATCATCACAAGAAGGGAAAATGCTTTCACATAATGCACGCATGTGATAATGGTGTCATGAAATTCATAAGAATACTTATAATAAAGTTATGCTGATAAAAATTATGATATGATGAGGTTATACTGCCATTTGTAAATACAATGGTTGCGTGTAGTAGCATAAAGCTTTGGAAATAAATCCGTCTCGTAAATCTAATCTTTCCCTTTCCTACAACATCGATGTCTTCATTTGAACATTTAAAATGTTGAATTTTGTAGAGAACTGACCAAATATATTTAACATAAATTAGCAGGCTATGTAATTCATACTTACACAAGAAAGAGAAGAGCTGGCAAAGCAAATACAATATACTGAGCTTACCCCACTGCAATGCGCACTGGCATCACCAGACTACTTTACCTGAGCCTGAGTCCACCTGGTTCTGGCTGTATCATCAATATCATCATCATCCACCAAATATTACGAAGATGTTGAAACGTTGAGACGAGGAATGACTGAAGAACTATAGAAGACTAGGCGAATAAGAAGAAACAAAAATATGTACATACATTTCACAGTTTTGTTCCATCTCTTTATCTCATCTTATCACCTTCACCAGTCCTCTAATCAACTAATCCAACTCAACATCTCACTTTTTTCCTCCCTGCTCACTTAAATGTTGCTAGTGTCTCTCGCGTCTCAATCTCTGCAGAAGTAGATACATATTATCATCATCATCCATATCATAACCATCCACGCATATGCAAACTGCACTAATAATAAGTTTTTGGTGCTGCTTCTTTTCTTCATCTTCTTCTGAGCTCTCTTCAGGTCGCATACTTGTGTGAACAGAGGAGAAGGATAAAAAAGGGCGAGAGAGTGCGAGTGTGTCGAGTTTTTAGTATATTGGCGTTGTGTGAAGTTTTTGGACTTGTTGTGAGCATCTTTCATGATAATGATGATGAGATGACGAAAAAGTTATAATTTTCTCACGCCTTCACAAAATCATCATAATCACTAGGCTAATAATAAAATTTAGCAAATCTCTGGGAAAAATATTAAACACACTACTGCTCTTATCTATATGGTGCTACTACTACAATACAACTACCTATATTCTTACGCACAGTGAAAAATGTGTGCCCTGCCCAAAGTACACAACAAGGTAAAAAGCACTAAATAAGCAATAATTTACTAATCAGCTGCAAGGACTCATCAAATACCCGCTAAAATTATTAGTACATATATAAACATATTTGCCACCAGCATATAATGTTGTGTTGAGAGTGTCTACATAACAAAGCGATCATTACACTTATCAACTAATCAGTTAATATAGGAAAAGTGTGAAGCAATTAAAAAAAGTGTGGAAAAAGTGACAAAAATAAAGATGCAGAAGGGCATGAGCACTGTCACCGCCAACAACAACAACAATAGTTCTTCCTCATCCACAGGTGGTGGAGGCAATGGCCATCATCCTCATAAAAAGTCAAAAAAGGCTTTGGCTAATAGTGCCGCTAATAATAACAACAGCAGTAGCAATGCCAGCAACTCATCATCCAGTAACAACACCACAACTACGCATTGTCTCTCTGTAGACACGAATGATGATGGAGGAAGTCCACCTCATAATAATAATAACACCAGCACCTCATTGTTAAGTGCGGTGGGTGGGAGTAGCAATCGGTTTTACTGTTGTACAAGCTCTAATAGTGGTGGAAGTGGAGGAGGAATTGGAGGAGGTTTGCTTTCTTCCTCGACATTATCAAGTTACCCCGTATCCGTGATTTCGCAACCGGAATCTAACTCTTCCTCATCATGTCTTTTAAATGATGGTGGTAGCAGCGGGGGAGGTTATGACTTGTATGGACCACCTTATCCACTTTCTGCTGCGGTATGCTGGCCCACGGCAGCGGCGGCGACTTATCCTGATTTCGGAGTAGGCCATGTTGCTGTCACCGCTGCGGCGGTGCTTGGTCATCATGTTCATCCTCATCATCCCCACCATCCAGGACTTGGATTGAGTCATGGACCTTCTACAACCCCCTCAATGGATGGTGCGAATGGAGCTTTGGGCTCTGGTGTTGGAGGAACTCCTTTGCATCACCAGCATCCTCATAGCTACGTTGGGACTTCGTCCTCCCCGTCTTCCTCAGGTGTGTAAAATCACATTCTTCTTCTGAAAAAAGTTTTTCTATTTTTAAAGTTAGGGATTAAAATCACTTTGTTATGGTGCATACTGGTCTGGCATAAAAAAGGGTGAATTCCTTTTTTTCTTGCGGCACATCAAAAGAAAATGCTCATAAAATGTTATAAAACTAGTAAAAGGGTTCATTTAAGTCTTTCAATATCCAATTGCTGGATGAGGCACCTGCTCTAGATTAAAAAAATGGTCAGACATTTCGACTCTCTTTTCGTCATTTGAAGTTCGTCCTTTGCCAACAACTCATATTCTATAACATTTTCTCAGAAGTTGGCTCAATTCTACTAGTTAGTTAGTTAATTTAATTAAGTGCAAATAAGAATGGTTAGAGAATTTATGAAAATGAGAAGAATGTGTTATTATCATCACCACAATCATCATGTGATAGGTCCATCTGAGCTGCTTGTTGCAAGTCAGCAATCAGCAGGAAATTCTGGTGGTGGAATGTGACGACGACTCATCTGTGCCATCAATCAACCCTCGTGTCATGTTGGAAGATCGAGATCTATGGGAAAAGTTTCATGGACTCACTAATGAGATGATTGTGACCAAAAGCGGAAGGTAAATATTATGTTCATAATGTGTGATACTCATTAAAATCAACTAGTACGAGTGTAGTAAAAGCAGAGAAAGTATTTAGCTGTAAGTCTGGGGCGACTTGAGATTCATAAAAATGAACACTTTTTCCTTCTGTAATTAGACGAATGTTTCCTGTGGTGAGAATCCGAATTAATGGGCTCATTCCAAATGCCATGTATTCTGTTCTATTGGAATTCGTTCAAATTGATAGCCACAGGTACGAAAGTTACTACTAAAATCCTTATACAACTCCGACAATTCGTTTGTTTAGTGTCTGTATTAAAAGTGTGTCATTGAATTGTAAAGGTGGAAATATGTGAATGGCGAGTGGGTTCCAGGAGGAAAAGCTGAGACACAACCAGTTAATGCTGTCTATTTACATCCTGAGTCTCCTAACTTTGGAGCCCATTGGACCAAAGATATTGTCTCGTTTCATAAAGTCAAACTTACCAACAAAACCAATGGGAATCCCCAGGTAAGAGCATAAATTCATTTATCGTATGCAATTTTATTTTCAATTGTAGGAGAACAAAAGTGATTTCATTTAAGTACATTTTGATTTTCAAATATTTAGCAAATTATGCTTCATTCCCTACACAAATATGAGCCCCGCGTTCACGTCTTTCGTGTTGGAACAGATACTCCTGTCAGCCCGGAGATATTGATTCGAAATTCGGAGTACACACGGAGCACTGTTCATCCCTTACCAGAAACGCAGTTTATTGCTGTCACAGCTTACCAAAATGAAGAGGTGAAAAATTAAATTCAAATTCTTTCCTTGTATTTTCTGCTTTCCTGTGGATATTTCTCAAGACTTTAAGTAAACTTCCTTTGTTTCAAGGACAAGTTTAATTTCAATTTTTCAATTTCGGTACGATCATTCGCAACGCTCAATTTCTTCACAAAATAGGCAAAAATGATCTGTTGAAAGAAAACACGAGTTGTCATAAAATATATGTCGGTCATTTTGGCCACTCTTCTCCTTTGAATGGACTTATTTCGCTGTTCAAACACGAACCAAAACATGGAGTGTTTTGTAATATTTCTCAAGTATCTGTTATTTTCGGCAACTGCTGGTCAAAGTAAATTATGAATCAGTTTCACCACATGTGATGTGTCTACCGATTTGTTACACATTATTACTTTGAAGTACAACATCGCTTCATTTAAAAAAAATTCTTGTTAACAATGTGTGACAGCATGTATTTGTCTGATGTCTTTACTAGGTGACAGCTCTAAAAATTCGCCACAATCCATTTGCCAAAGCTTTTCTGGATGCGAAAGAGAGACCGGACTCTCATCGAGAACTTTTTTACACCCCTCAATGTACGCAACAGAAGTGCAAACATGAAAACATTTATTGAAGGGTTTGCAGAAGTTTTATCAATTTATTTTATTTTCTGGCATACTTTAGACGCACCGTGGTATCTTCATCCGTCAAGCGGTTACTATCAGTCAAGTAGCACGCTGCGAGGACCTGCAGGAGTTTCTCCAAGTGCCAACCCTTCACAACGCCCTTTACCATATTCCTCCCCGGCATCCTCCGTCGGGATACCTAAACGGGGTCGCATGGAATCTTCAGGTAAAAGACAAGCTCTGTAGTCTTGTACGTATTTCATAGGAATCTATGCATGAAACGTTTTTTTACTTGCTTTTTGTATTACAAGCGTTTATTCAAGAGATACATGTGTAGACTCATAAAAAGAGAAATGATGGCTGCTGATGAAAAAAGGTGTGAATCACATCATCTCCATTATTCCATTATGTCCTGTGGTCATTTACGTATGTAGGCATGTTAGACGTGCTCACTCAATCCTTTTTTGCTATCTCTACAAAACATTACAAACTCTATGCAGCAATAAAACACGCATTGTGCTCTCTGTACACATTCGACATACAAATAATAGAGTCATGCACAATGGAAATCTCTACAGCAAACAATACAAATACATTACATTCTCCTCGCAGTAAGTCATAATATAAGTAGTAGTAACATGCCGTCATTTTTACTTATAACAACAGTTTTTTTATGAAATCCGCTTTTAGCAGTAACAGCAAGTTTTTAGTTAATTGTTTAGATTTGTACACGTCACGTCTTGAAGACGTCTGATGAATTAATTTTTTTTCAGGCAGCCACATTGGTTCTTTTTAATTTTGTTCTGTAAGATCCAACCCTATACAACTTTTCTTCTTTTGCTTTTGAGTGTTTTCTTTCGTATAATGTAATTGAGCACTAATAACGCACCTTCACCTGTTTTTCTTCATTTTTTTGCTGAGGAAATAAAAATGGAAGTAAGCCTTAGAAGTACGAGTGGTTGGTTTTTACAAGAATAGAACAGGCATGGCTGCGTAATATGCTTACTCTGCAGGGCACTTGTGTTTGGTACTAGGTCATTTTTTGTAAAAATGTTCAAGTAAAGCTGTCGTTTGAAGAATGAAGGAATGCTAAAAGGTATACAACAGAGAATGCATGTATAAAGCTCAATGTGGATTCATAATGGACGAGGACTCATCTTCCCTGCCTTCACTCACTCATTTCTTCCAGAATTCAAAGTGCCATAAAAGTATTTCCTCTTTTATTTTACGGGTCTGTTTGGTTGAAGTTTTTTTATTCATTTCCATGATGCTGGGCAAATGTCACTGTATGGATGGAATGGGGGTGGTATGTTGGGTGCTTTTGTAACTTTAAAACTCAATTCTTCTCTCAGTTTGAGTTTATTTTGTAGATTTTTTAAGTACATTCAAGTTTACTGCCCTTAAACCATAATGTTTACATGTGTTTATTTCGTAGGTCCGTTGTTTATGCTTTAATTTTTTACCGATTTGTATGACTGGTTGTGGCTGTACTATAAACTTCTCATATACACAACCAACAACAGGCATTCACAGGCATAATGGACTTTAAACTTTACAAAAATCGTAGTGTATATAAGTTGATTCATTCGAAATAAGATGTGAGTGTTTAGGTATACTAAGTTAAAATTTTGCTTTAAAAGTTTATGACTTTCTATGCTTCTAATTTTGAGGTTTGTTGAATGAGTTTTATGAGCCATAATTTTCACACTGCATGCAATGCCCGTTGCAAAGCAAACATCACCACCACCAACAGCATCACTTCATCTTCATCCCAGCAACACCGTCGCATTAAATTTTTTATGTTATTCTATTACTCTGCCAGCGTTATTATGATTTTAATCACAAGTAATTTGCTCACTATTTAGGATATAGATGACTGATTTTGCACTGTTTGATTCATTCAGTTTCACTTAAGAAAATCAAGCAAGCCAAACTAATATAATTATTACAATTCGACTAGCGACAATACGAGATAACTCGTATATCGTAGAAGATTCGTAGAAGAACTAATAATTCTTGTTTAGAAGTAAAGTAATCCAGTCATTTTGTCAGACGACTACAGTCCAAGAGTCTATGATATATGCCATTTTAAAATTATTTATTTTTCCCAAGTTAATTACGCATGTTTTTTATAAGATAGAAATGATCTGAAATGCGTATCTGGGGTGTTATCCTAAAATATGCTCAATTCTCTATGTATCGTAAGTTTGTTGAAACAGTGTTGAAACAAAGCTACCTTAGGAAATAGTGTACTGAGATTTTAAAAGTTGATCGTTCATGTTGTAACTGTTTACGTTTACACAATGGAATCAGCTCCATAAAATTTTCTCCCAAACTATAG
>JAANSM010003238.1:0-13293 GCA_036850725.1 Orchesella villosa | reverse complement strand
CAAACTCTTTGGAAATGTGAAGATCTACAAAGGCTTGGTCCTCATCAATTTCTTGTTTGAGTTTAGAGGCAACATCAGAAATTTCCCAAAGAATTCGCTGCTTTTCTGAGGGACCTGGAGTCTCCTAAAGATTTTACATCAATCAAATCAATTTTATTTGTAGCAGATTCAGCCTTCACGTGTCGTTAGTTGTAGGTCTATACCTCTTCAGCCTTCCCATTTGGATATAACTTCGTTCTAAGACGGAATCTCAAAGCGTCATTCGTTACCAACCGATTAGTTGGATTTTGAAGAGCTGAAACAGATATCATGCTAGACCAGCCTATTTTTTCATTCGTTTTGTACAAATGCATATCAGGTCCATCTGAAAGAGAAAAAGTTAAGTCCATTTTTATTGCTGATCAAGATAATCTTAATTATTTTCTAAAAAATTTGTAAAGCTTTTCTAAAGATTTTAGCAAAAAACAATTCTTCTTACAAGTTGAATACACACGACCATCTGAATCCAGGATTTCCACCGTAAACTCATTATACACAGGCTTCTCTGACTTGACCAGCGAGTTATAAAGTGAAATATAGTTTCCTGAGCGTTCCACAAAAGTTCTCCAAGAACTTGGGAGATCTAGCAAGCTTCCTATTTCATAAACAACTTGTTGATTTTTCAACCCATCAGCTAACGCCTCATTCCAATTGTTGATTTCAAACTCGATGGTTTTTGATTCGTATGGGGGACTTGTATACTAATAAATAAAATTCAAGCATTACAATAATTCAATCAATAATCAGATCTAACATGATCGTTAACGTAGAGGGTAATACATTCAAAAAAAATTAAAGTAAGTTGTCTATGCGTACCTTCTCAACAGTTTGAAGTCTTGAAGTCATATTTCCAACAACCAAATGCAAACTCTGTGTCTCCAGTTGATTTCTCATGCGCTCAATGGATGCCGACATTGTGTCATTCTCATGTACTGTTCTGAACATCTCTCACTTTCTCGTTAAAGACTTGCTGCTGAAATGAAAGGATTTCTGAACTCTTCCACAACTCTTGGATATCCCGTTCCGCAGCTGCCAGTCTACCTTTGATTTTACCAAGCTCCGTTGAATTCAATTGACTTGATTCTCTCTACAAATTCAATCATTATAAGTATTTTGTATTCTTTTCAAATGTTGCTAATTTACTGAATTTTTATTACTGACCGACGAGTCCATATCTGAGAATAGTTCCAAATTCGAAACTCGATCGTTAAGACCAGCAAGAGCGGTGGAAATATTGTCAAGTTTTTGTTTAGAGTTTGACATATCGGAGGTTAAATTCTTTGCTTCAGTTTTATGTACCTAAAATAAATTTTGGAAGTGTTCAATAATTTATTCACACTAGATTGTACTTCTTGTTGCAGTAATGTAGTTTTCTAAGATTTTAATGAAAAACATATGAAATAAATATGACGTTAGTAATACCAGAACAATGTTATCCATGCTGTTTTGAATTTCATCTTGTCCTTTCTCCATATGCCTACTTGCCTTCCACAAGGCATTATAATTCTCTTCCGCAGACGCCAAACGATCCTTAATATTTAATAATTCTTCTCTCATTTTCGCTTGCTCCGCCTACAACATTGATGGACAGAAAGTAAGTATTAATTTTCCATTACCAATGTGTAAATAGTAATGAATGACAAAGAATGTATTGATTATGAGTAATGTACATCTGTAAACTCAAACTGTTGTAATATTTTATTAATGCGCTCATCTGCCGTCAAAAATTGCATGGAAAAGTCTTCCGTTCGGTTCATAACGAACATGAGCATTTGCCGGACTGTCTTGTTGTCCCTTTCGTGTTCCTTTCAAAACCAAAGATGCAACAGAGTTAGATTGAGAAGCTTTGTTCTTAGGAAAAAGCAGGAAAATGAAAAAATACCAAGAGCCGCCAGAGAATATAAAAGAAATTTAATCATACCATGTCCATTTCCAGTAGCTTCACAAGGAATAGTTCTTGAGCTTTGGAAATATTTCTGCTTAACTCCCACAGATTGTTTATGTCGTCTTCCATTGCTCTACAGTCGATGTTGAGGGATCCTGTTTCCAACTTTTCTGGAGGAGCAGCAACAGCAGCAGCTTCACCCAGTCTTGAACTGAAATTGGAATACTAAAGAAAACATTCATTTAGTGTCATAACTTCAATTTGATAAGCATACAAGACTCCTCGACAAATCTGCTTTAAAGCTATTCTAAAATTTTGAGCGTTCATTACTCCAATGCTTGTATTCAGACTTGCTGTTGCTTGATTCCACTCTACTTTCGAATTCAGACATGTTCTTTGATAGATTCCGAATAACTTCACTGAGCAGTTTGGAAGCTATCTTTATTTCCATAATTTGTAGGGAGACATCCTCATGATCTGCTAAATGTGCCTGTTGTATTCCAATCATTTTATATTTTTAAATATTTTAAATTACTAAATCGTAAAGATACTTCAGTCGGTACATAACAATGTTCATGAAAAACATTAAATATCTTCAATGTACCGTTTGAAGTGCAGTGACCATATCTCCATTATGCTGAAGCATATCCGTGATTTGCCTATGACTTCTCCACAACTCTGCCACATTTTCCTCAAATGTGACGATTCTGTCTTTCACTTCCCCAATCTCAACTTGCAACGCAATAGACACCTCAGTTGGTTTCGGAGTTTCCACTTCAATGTCGCCCTGTACATTTGATACATTAATTATCCACTATGTACTTATTATATAAAACACGAAAAAAAACTTCATGATTTTCAATGCTTACCAATCTTCCAATATCCATTTGCAAATCACGAGACTGATCCACCTTGCTCTGTAAATCTCTCACTCTATCTAAAATAACTCGACTGTCATGTTCCAATTTAGTAACTGATCTTTGAACCTCAAATACTTCCTTCTTTGTTGTAGCATTGTCATTTTTATGCACCTACAATTATTTTCAAACCGATTTTCAGTTTATAAATTAAATTCTCACTTTGCCCCGTTTTCCATTTCTGAGCTATTTTTTATCATACCGTTCTCAAATCCGCTATTTTGCTCAAAACCAATCCACTCATTTCTTCCATAGCAGAAAACTGTTGGAGAAATTGCTTATTTGCGGCAAACAACGTCGTGATATTTGCCTCAGTACCAGACAATCTTCTCAAGTATGAAGGATCCATTGAAGGTTTTTGCTCCAGAGCAGTAGTCATCTCATCAATTTTCAATGCAATGTTTTCATGTGCCATATTATGAGCCATATTTTGCTCAAGAAGGGATTCCTCCACTTTTTTCACTTCGTCCTCGCAATGCTTCGACGTGTTTCGAAGGTACGTATGCACGTCCAATATATCTGATGTGAATTTCTTGTCACGTTCTTCCACTTCCTGCAAATAATTAACATTCATAGAAATTTATAATGGAACCCATTAGACCAGCACAGCAGTAGCACCGAATCATGATGTATCTGTGTGTACGTACCAATCTTAATGCCTTCACTTTTGTAGTAATGGCGTCCCACTCATGAGAATGCTCAACACCTTGTTTCTCCAGGATATCACCAAGCTTCTCAAGCTCCCTTCTTGAATAATTTGATAGATTTTCCAGCTTCAATTTCTCCCCCTGAGAAATCTCCGCTAGAGCTTTAACCATTTCAGCAACCAATTTGGTTTCATTAGCAGCTGTGCGCTGCCAGTCCTCCATTTTGAGGGTGACATTCTGAATGTACTTTTCACACAGCTCTGCATTGTCAACTGGATGTCGAGCTTCAGTCGTCTGTTGTTATAAAACCCACTCTTAAAAATCTTATTGGATAAATTATTTTTTTGGAATTGTATACAAGAATCGAAGCTATTAATTACATTTGTTGCTGTTGCATTTCCAATAGCTTCCAAAGATGTCTTTTTAATTTCTTCGATTTCCGACGTAGTTTGAAGTTTTAAGGCAATCAGGGCTAATGAGACGTTCTGTGAATTAGGATAACAGAAACGCATGAAAATCTGTATAATCCTTGTTGTGAGAAAACTTTTTCTATTTTCGTATAAACCAATATCCAACCTGTTCTGTAGCAGTAATCTTTTCATCAAAAGTTTTCCGATAGTCTTCCAACTTTCCGTTTACCAGCTCATAATCCCCAGTGACCTTATTTACTCTTCCGGAAAGAATGTTAAATCCTTTGGAAATTACTTGTGTGTTTTGCTGCAAAACTTCGATATTCTTTTGCATGGTAGATATCGTTCTCTCTAGCTCCATTACCTATTTTATATGCATTTGTATACCCATAATTAAGGTCACATTTTCCAAATGAATAAAAAATTCTAGCTAGGATAAGTTGCTTTATTAATAATGATATCGTGCCTTCTTTTCCAGTTCATCGACTCTCCCAGTCATCATCAGCGTTTCGTAGTTGTGAGTTGGCTGGTCATGATTAATTGTGCCGACGACACCCACAGGATTAAACCCGTTTGTGTTTGTGGTGACCATTGGGATCTAAATACAAGTTTTATTCGATTGTATTGAAGATTTTCAATTGTCAATATGAATGTGTGCAAACCAAAAGACTAAAACAAAAATGTAGAAAGGTATTGTTAATATGCTATTGATGTATCCTCAGTAACTTCCTCTGGATAAACTTTTGCGAAATCCAAGTCCAATCCATCAGCATACAATCCACCTCTAAAATAATTTTGTAAGCGAATGAAAGCATTACATTGAATTGAGCTTAACAAACATGAAGATAAACTGTTACATTACATTCGAAGTTTACCCTTAAAATTCTTAAATCAAAATGAACACAAATGAAATTAAGGACACATCTATTATATTGCAAATTAGTTTCTATACATTTAATAGCACTCATGTGGCATGAGAGATGGAGATCTAGCTACTAAATAAATTATATGGTTTGCAAGCACTTTTACAGCAGCGTTGAAATTAACCAGTACTATAATATTTCTAAATAAGATTTTAAAGGCATACCTTTCCAGCGGGCGATAATCCTTATTTCCTCCAGCAAAATATGTACTCGCACTACTACTCAGTCCCCCCAAATCCCCCACCGTAATCCCAGCCCCATTCGCCCCAATACCCACCCAACTGGATGAATGAATTCCCGACTCATGTCCCAACCCAAAAGACAGTTTCGTCCTACTTTTCCCCGTTTTCGGCGAAGTGATTCGCCTTGTCGTCGTCAGTCTTTCAGTTGTCGGTGTCGTTCTTACAGTCATTGGTTCTGGCGTCGTTGTCGTACTCGTCGTCGTTACTGGGCTTGGAGTAATAATTGTTAACTTGCTAGATGATTTAGACTTACTTTTAGAACTACTGCTACCTTTCTTACTAACATGATAACTACCACTACCACTGCTATTACTACTACTACTTGATTTCAAGGGCCCTTTCTTAAACACTTTTGAATAGTTTGTTGCGGAGGATCCCTGTTTCAAGCTGGAACTAGCACCACCACCACTTCCATTCACATTTACTCCACTCACTTTATCCCCCAGTTCAACTGAAGCACTTGCACTACTACTACTCGAATTACTGGAATACTTTTTCCCCTTAGTTCTCGAGTATTTATGGCGACTAGATGACTGATGTAATGAGGAAGTTTCCCCCTTCTTCTTCCCTTTCTTGGTAGCGTCCGCACTAGGAAAGTCGTGGAGAACGCTGGCAAATGCCACGAAGGCTAGCAGCAGTAGCCACTTTGAACTTTTCCTCAGTCTCATGATTTAGACCTTTTTTTAGCTGGAGAAAAGGGCCTACTCACTTTCCTAAATATATTCACATTTGCACATATTACATCTCTCTAATTTAAATCCCCCAATAAAATATCTTCCCAACAATTTCCAACAACAAATTTCACTGAAGAATTTTAAAAATATTAACCTTCCTGAATAATTGGATGACTTGCCGTGACTCCTTTCGCAATTGACACTGACATTGTCTTGCCCATGTCGTGAAACTGTATGACTCGAGTTTTTCAGTTGCATAAGGATTTTCTTGAGAGCAAAAATAAGTGTAACAATGCAGAAGAATTGCATACACATTACATATTATTGTGTGCTATGCACCCGCTATTATTATTATGATACAGTAAGCCTTGTTAACCCAACTACAATAAATGATGTTATATTGACCAAGATGATTGGGATGGTTAAACGTACTTTTCCGTAGCTTCTTTGTAATTGCAACATTATTAGCTAAAGCAAAGGGAATAGAAAAAAAACGTTGAAAATGCGAATATGGAACGGTTCTGTAAATTGTGACTTCATTTAGAGTAATGTTAATAGTGACGGTAATATTAGTATAGTTGGTTGTTGGTAGGTTAGTCATAGTCATCATCATATTTATAAATATTGCTGTGGGAAAATATCATAAGGAGCATACAGCACGACAGAGAAAACTCGGGAAGCCAAATGCCAACATCCGGAAATGCATTATATGAAAACCGGCTTGAGGTATATACAAATCGAGGAATCAAAATCAACCCTCAAACGCAAAGGCAAAAATATATAATGCTGATGATTGCAGCAACAATATGAATTGTGATTGTGAGAGTTTTTTCTTCAAGTCGGTCGGAAACGGGTGCGAGTAACATTTGTGTGAATTACGTGCACACATGACATTGCACTAGAGCCTATTCACTCCTTATGATGATGATTATGGCATATTGTTTTGTGTGAGGGAGCAAATACATCACTCTATATATATTGTTGGCATAATAGCACACTTATTAAAAAATAATGCCAGTGTATCAGGAGAGTAGTATGAAAAGGCTTGCGTGTAAATCAAATATGCATCATCATATTCATATCATAACATATTTTAACAATAAAGCAATATTATGCATGATATATATAAATAAATTTATGCATCTCATGAATCAAGTGCCGCCGCAGAGTACCATTTGCCATTGCTATTGTCGGGTAGTTTCTCTTGTACAACAAGTCGTTCTCAATTGCTGTGCTGATTTGATAATCTGTTGGACCCGGATATGCCTCTACTTCTATACTACCTGCTGCGTTTTCTTATATATATGATGTGGTGAGTAGTGATCATTATGTAAAAAACAAAGACCAGGATGGACTTCTTGTTTCGTGATTTTGTCGGCGAAAATGAGTATATATATATGGGTATGTATATATATCATGTGGATTGTGGTGTGATGTGATGACAAGGTGGCAGATATTTTAGATGCTTTCATTCTTCTTTCTCAAGTCGGATGCGATAATATAGGAGATATATACATTTGATAGCAAGTTATATCAGCATTGCGTGATTAATTTTAGCTTCAATATGCCATCTTTTAAGTACAAGTAAGATATTATGCGAGTGTGGACGAGTTCTACTTTTATTGCATAAGATAACATTGAATTTTTTTAAGAAGATATATATATGCAATGTGCTAATTGGTTGAGAAGTATAATGCTATCTTTCTTGGGTGATTCTCATTAAGATTCTCTTGGAATTGGACTTTGAGGCTTGGATGATTGTTGATTGTGTGGTTTTTATAATTGGAACAAAATGATGCTGAAGATTATGTTATATTAAAGGTCCATTGTTTTGATATCCAAGTAGGCTGAAAATAATGTATATTTGTGACTATTTTTATCCTACTTAATTGACATTGTAGATATAAGTTGAAGATGATGTGTGCCATGTTGGGTGTATCAGAGAGTATCTTATCATCACATCACCGTTAGAGATTGAAGATGACAGGAGCAACTCACGCGACATGAAAGAAAATGGGATTTGCAAAGGAGGCTCTTATAGTAATGTCAAAAGGGAATTATTGCATTGAAATGGCAGACAATTTTTGATAGAGAACAGTTGTGTATGGCTTGTCATTTCCATCAATATTTTCTTGGTAAACCATTTTTGATTGAGCCAGTAATGAAAAACCTTTTATGGTCTATTTTTAGTTAGAATCTATTTTAAGAATCTCCAGTTAATTTCCGGAGACAACAAGCGCATGTCTGTCAGTCTATCTCTATAAATTTTGATGTATTATATAAATAAAAAAAACATAAATGTCATTTCAATTTTCTTGTCATCAGGTAGCATTTTTACTTCATTAAATTCAGATATATTTTTATCCTATTTAGGTAATTTTATGCTATTCAGCGAATCGTATTACGTATCTCACTTTTTGAAGTGGTAGTGAATGATAACGTAATATATTATATGTTACAACTACAATGTGACACAATCATCAAAAATCAAAACTACTCTACTAAACAATAATGCCAATGAATGGAAAGAAAACCGGAAGGGAAACAAAATCAGATTCAGATCGAGGGCTCATATACATTTTTATATCATCATGTTTTTCTAACACCTATTCTACATGCATTAGCATTATGTAGCCAGCCCAGCGGCCCTTCCTTCACCGAGATATATTTTCCCTGTTGTCCGTCTCTGTCAACCTTCTTTTTCTATAAATACAATCGACCCATCAACCTCCTTTTCCATTCAAGATGTATTTTTTCCATTTCCTCCAATATTATTATTAGTAGTAGCAGCAGCAGTAGCAGTTCTCCGTCCATAAACTCGATCCAAAACAACTTTTTTAATGAGATGGCATAAGAAGCAAACGTGAAGTGAATGTGTCAAACGACATATGTAACTCCTCAGGGAGAAAGGTTTTTACGTCAAAGTATTGCAAGTTACAAGCAATTATGTTGTATGGGCACTATTATGGACAGTGGCAGCAATAAGTAGTTACGACTATACTTGTACTTAATCATGTGAGCGAGCAGCGAATTCGTAATGAACAAAACCAAACCAAACCCAAGTTTTTAACGAGCCTATGCAATAGAGGAAATGTCATAGAGAGGGAGAGAAGAAAAAGTAGGAGAAACTATATTAATTGCTAAAATAAAAGTGGTTACTTGAAAAAGAAATGAGAGGAAAAAGGATGAGCATTAAACTAAGCACCAAATCACCCATCCCACACACTGCACTTTTTTATTGCTGTCTTTGTGTCTCTCAAAGTCAAAAAAACAATGTTAAATAAGCACATAATAATAGCCCCTTTGAAATATCATGTAATGTGGGATAATATCATCTTTTTTTCTTGAAATAAAATCGGGTCTCATGTGTCATAAACCTACTTTTTCGGAATAAAGACTCATCATCATCAGTCTTAATATCTTAAGACAGAGAACGGAAGTGGATATATGTATGAATATATGTTTGTACTCACTGACAGAAAACAACACAACATGAAGTATCATCTCCTTGATATTTGCTACTGGTGAATGTCAGTGTGCTTCTTTTCGTTGTCTTAAGGATGCGTGAGAAAATAGTTTCCGTAGTAGACCATACCGTAGACGAGGTAGTAGTTCTCAAGACGCGAAGCTAAGTGTGACAGTGACATCAACATCACAGCGTAAAAGTAACAAGTTGTATAAGATACGCGAAATAAAAAAAGGTGCACACACATTTATGTATGTTATGTATATATGGCCAACTTTTCTGTTGTTATCACTTCCTGGCTTTCAGTCTTGTAATTTTTTTTATATATTTTTACACTTTTCTTCGTCAACAAAATGAAGATAAGGATGATGATGTTGAAGGGAGGAGTGGAGTTAAAAAGATATTCGGTATTGTTAGTCAGTCAACATGAAGTTGGGGGAAATGGAGACACCGACACAGGACGACATGAGTTGACAAGATTATTTTGCTGACACTCCAAAAATATGGTTAAATCGTTTGATTCATTGAACTTTTTCAGGCGACAGTGAATAATTGAATATGATGTTATATGCACGAGCTTCATATAAACGTATGAATGAATGAAGGTGGTATTTTTATTTTTTAGTGAAAAAATATACTCGTAAACTTGTGTGCTTATCATATCACTTCTTTTAATGACGCTCTACTTTCAACCAACTTCTCTTTCCCCAACATTCAATGCTTATCATTAATTCTTGTAAAAAACTGTAATGAATGCAACTAGAACCAGGCTATCTATATGTGCTTTTACCTCAAAACAAAATAAAAAATTTTACCTTGAAAAATATGCCCCATTTCCGCTTATAAAAAATTGTTGAAAACAAAAATATTAAAAAACGAAACCGAGTTTTTGGCCCAACCGACACCCGTTTTTATCACCTGAAAATAGTTTAAATGCAATTTTTTGTGTACATTATATTTACTATATAATTTTACGATATTTACAGTAACGCATTTGTGTGAAATGTTTTGACAAACAAAGAATTTTAACACATATAAATATGCTAGTCAATTTCCGAAATGCAGTTGCAGTTCCTTAATAGCTTCTCACTCGTATTGGAGTTGAAAGTTGAAACAAACTTCTTTTTAAAAGTTAAAACGAAACATAAAGTGTTGAAAAATGGGAAAGTTACTTCCTTTCCAATGTGCTGCATTCCTCCTCCTCCTGACTCAAATGGTTTCCTCCATGTCCCGTTTCATGGAACCTGAAGATCTTGCTTTGCAGCAGCCTATCCTCTTCCCAGTAGGTTCCTCTTATGAAGTCAAATCTCAACCTGAACTTGAAGAGCAGTCTATTGAAGAAAACAACATAAAAACACCGAGGAAATCAAAATGTACGTGATGATAACTAATTATTGAATACGATTGAAATCAAAATAGAAATTTTTATTACTACGCGTGTACCCTGGTTTCCTTTAGTAGTGAAGAAGAATAAGACCGGTTTAAAAAAGGAATTGATTTTTTATAAAATTTATGTAAGGCATTTGCCTTCATAATGTGTTTGTTATTCAATTGTTTACAAGAAAACCAGTTTCTAATTGCTAATTATAGGATTTGAATAACAAGGGGATTATTGTATATAGAACATTGTGCTAATGGGAATTAACTTCTGTTAGAATTTTTTAGTTGTGTATGAACGAATTTTAATATGTACTACACGTCTATATATCCATGTAGCAGCGTGAATTTGAAAGGTTTTAATTAATCCGTTGAATTCAATTAACGTTTTTCACATTTCAACTCATTTTTTATTCTTGTGTACACAATCCTTATGAGAAGGCATAACCCGATGATACAATGATACAAATCTGATTAATTATGTGATGTGCTATGATCTAATGCATATGATGCATACAACACGCCTACATTTTTTTCAATGCAGTTTTCCCATATTTTCTCATCCAATTTCCCAATGAGCCATGTACGACCTCAAGCGGCAGCGGTGTTTGTGTCTCCGCGTAAGTCTCGCCTTTATCTGGATCATTTTTATATAAAATTATTTTTAGTAGAATTCTGATGTTTTTTCCTGCATTACGGAGAGGTATGTTAAGAAGAAAGGAAATCCTGCTCACGATTCTGGATGCAGTTTTTCACCGTGTTTATTCACTTAATGTTTTACAGTAAGGACTGCCGGGCAAGTGGTGGGACTTCAATGGGCGTTTGTGCTCAAGGATTTGGATCTTGTTGCAGATGTATGTGGAAATATTCATAAAGGAATAGCTTGAGATGACGTTAAATTAATAATTACATGGAATATTTAATTTTTCCACAATCTAGTTTCAAGATCCTGCGGAACTGATCAAGGTGGAGATGTTATTGTGAGAGAAAACTCAACTGAGCTGAAGAGTTCTGCAGGAGGATCTTGTCGATATGTGTTAGCCAAGGTAATGTATTTAATGTTTGCTTCTGGTGTGGTTTTTCATGACTCTGAACTTGAGTGCAGAAAACGCTTTTGATCTTGACTTAACTCGACCGTGATGATGAATTTATTGGAAAATCATGTAGGCAAGAGGCATCTGTCAAGTCAGATTGGATTTCACTGAGTTCGAGTTTGGAAGTGGGATGTCTACTGGTGATTGCTCAACCACGAAAATCTCCATAAGTGGAGGAATAAACTTGCCTCAAAGGAGCTTAGATCTTTGTGGAAACTTCAAAGGACAACACTGTATTACTAATAATTATTATATTATATTCTAAACCAAAATACTTGTTAGTCAATTGAAGGGGAAATCCTGATGAGGAAATTTTGCATATCTGTTGACAGTATACTTAAACTACGGAGCTGCTGATAAAATATATATCAGTTCCTCTTCCCCAGCGGTAGACACAGACAACTATAACATTCGTGTAAGCTACATCCGGTGTGAATCCAGACAAATTGGTAATTAAATATTACAACGTTTTGCTTGTTTTATAGTTAAAAGCTTAGTTTTTTATATTTCCTGTGATAACATTCTCGAAATTATTGGTAATTACAGTTCCATCCCATTGCACCCAATATTATACTGGGGCGGAAGGAGAAATTCGGAGTATCAATTTTCCTCACCAACAACTCAACAACCAAGACTACACAGTTTGCATAGCCGATCCGCGAGCGGCTGGTGCCAGAAATGGGAGACAGATTAGCAATCCTGCTGTAATTTCATTTAAACTTGAGATAATCTTTCTTAGAATTGGATTAGATTACCAAAACTTCCATCTATAGTTATTCTATTACTTATGTAATAAATTTTCTATGCCTCTTGTAGAGAATTCAATGGGAAACTTGTGGAACTGACCCTTGAAAATTTCCGCATTTCCGGGAAAGAAAGTGATGCTCCTGTAACCAATCCTAGTGAGTGTGTGACAGACTACATTCAGATATTTGGGGGTAATAGGCAATGTGGCAATACGTTTTCGCCTGAAGAAGGTAAAAAACATTGGGGGTTTTCTTGAAACCTTAACTCAAGGACATATAGGAAGTTTTATTAGTCATAAAGTTTTATTTTATTTTCAGTAACCACCACCCCATATTTGCTTCAAGTTAAGTTTGATGATGCAGAAAGTAAAACGCCAGAGGCAGTAATAATTGTGAAAAAACCTGCTGGGCTCGTCGACTGTTCGGAACTCAACGAGGCGGATACAACTTGTTCAGAGGAAACACCAGGAGGAACAACATGCGTATGTATTCGCGTATCTGGTGCTCCAGATTTGGACGAAAATAACACCGGATTTTGTCTCAAATATAAAATTATTCAATAATCTAAAAGCTATTTGATGAATATTGAAAATTCTGTTATCATTTTAAATTATTATTACAATTTTAGTATTTAAAAAATTTAGCATTAATTTAAATGAGATTAAGCGTTAATCCTGATTTGCTAAAGAGGCAGCACCCCAATAAATAATTCCCGTTGCGATTCCCAAAAACTAAGGACAAGAAAAAAATTGTTAGAATTTGATTGATTTTTTATTGTTTATTTGAGCTCTTCTTACCCCAGCAGCGTATTTCATTGCAAGCCACTCTTCCACTCCAGAAGTAAGAGCAGAAGCCACCATAATAAATCCAACT
>JAANSM010003237.1:0-13299 GCA_036850725.1 Orchesella villosa | reverse complement strand
AATTTTTAAAAAACAAAGGGTACCCTTCCTAATGAGTTAAGTCTTACCTGCAACCGCATAGCATCTTGCTTTCCATCCCGTTCCATCTTTTCCGCATTCAACCGAGAATTGATGAGATCCTGTTCCACGGTACTTTTTTGGGATAAAGCATGAGTTAGCTCTTTCTGCAAATGCCCTAAAGTTTCGAATTTAAAACATATTATTACACAATCATACTGCAATTTCAGAGGGTCTGCAATTAAAATATTTAAAACCGTACCCATTTTAATCTGCATCTCCTGCCGTAAATCTTCAATAGTAGCCTGCTTCTGTTCCAGCTCTCGTCTCAAATCCGTCTCAACACGTTTTTGACGTTCCAGATCAATTCTTGCCCGAGTTAAAGAATCCAATTCTTGTGTCATTTCACTGCTTAAATGATCCAACTCCTGTCGGTATTTCCTTTCTACTTGAAGCTTTTCTTCATGCAATTTTCTTGTATGATCTTGAATCATTTCTCGAACTCGTTTTTGATACCGATCCAATTCCTCCTTTAATCTACCTGTCTCCATATCACTTTGATCTTTCTCTACTCGCATGTGCTCAATGATTTCCACACTGCTTTTCACTTTCTTGGCTGCATCAGTCTCTCGGTCTTTTAACTCATTCATCATGCTCTTAAGTTTCGTTAAAGTTTCCACCAAATCATTTTTCTCTCTAGAGATTCAAAATTACCTTTTTAGTATTTACAACAGCAAGCTAATAATAAAACATTTCTATCAAATATTTTGCTAATTTACCGAGAAATCCGATCAATTTCATCCCTGTGCAATTCACAATGCGCATACGGATTCGTCGCCAACACCGCAGAATCACTTGGTTGTGCTCCACCTCCACCCTCAGTCAACTCCTTCAACTTTCCCTTTCGCAAATCCAAAATTTCCTCCTGAGCCAACCTCAAACTCCTTCTTGCCTGCGACAACTGTGCATCCATCTCCGCAACCCTCGACTCCAGAATAACATTACTAGAACCAGCCCCACTCAAATTAGACTTTTTCCCAGTCCCAGACTGCCTTGGAGTTTCCAAAGACGGTGTTTTCTCGTCCAACTGCTTAATCATTGATGTTATAATATCTTTCTTTTGTTGCTCATGAAGCGCCTCATTCTCTGAAATTACCTCCCGAACTTTCTCGAGCATTGTAGACAACTCATCTCGACAATACTTGGTTTCTTTCTCAAGCTGAGTGATGTATTCACCCTGCTTCTCAATAAATCCAAAAAGATCATCTTCCCGATCCGTCGCATAGTCCGATGTAATTGGAGGTGGCGGCTTGTAACCAACACTTGAATAGATGTTCGAAGGATTGTTGTTCAAAATGGAAGGAGTCGGAGTAGAGTCCTTTAGAAGCATCGACCGGATACTGTTGCTCATCCCCTTCTTCGCCATTTCCGGTGACTCCAATGAGCTAATGTGCGGCTTGTCAATCGTCTGAAACGTTAATTGTTAATAAAATATTCATGCAAATCCCTTTTTCAAACCATTATTACATTATCTAAATATGACATATGAAGATTATAAAAACCTTGATAGGAGACCCAAGAATGGATGACCGTTGACTGTGGTCTTGGACTAAGCATTGTTCTAAGTCTGGACACAGCTTCACGATACGCCTGATCCGTGTGATCAGGAGCAATCTTCCGTTTCCAATCCATGTTGGTTGGGGAGCCAGGTGAGTGCAGCTTTCTGAATTGGGATAAGTTAATGAATTCACCATATCAATCTAAATCTAGTCCGGAACCTTTACAGATTTTAACTCAACTCATTTCCCAGTTACTGATTCTTATGAGGTCCTATCTAGATCCTATCTTTCACATGAGAAAATGTTTAATCTGCAATCTACAATTATATCGAATTTCTCAACAATGTATCACAATTAACTTTGGCATTTTAGTAGGACACGACACACGTTTACAATAATTAAATTTAAGCGTTCTAAAAGAATTCAAACAAACGTAAACAAACTAGAATTGCAATTGGAATGATTTTGACAGGTTGGTTTGTTGTTTGTTTTGGTTTTTTGACAGAAAATGCAAGTAGGCAACGGCATGTGCAGAGGAAAGCACAGCGGCAATGTAAGCTGTCGTCTTCTTATACCCCACCAAAGTTCCTATTGAAATACCTTAGAATGCGCTGCTGTGCTGGCTTGTAACCACCCACATAAACGGAGTTTTGATCTACTAAGAACGTAAATTAATATTCTTTTTCTGAAATGATATATCGCCGTCGATTTAGCTAATTTATTGTTACGCTAATTTGGTGTATAGAAAAGAATGAAAAGCAACGATGATATGGGCTTGTAAATTGGGAATGCGTAATTAACAGAAATAATGTTCTAAACACTGCATAGCACTAAAATGGGACTAGTTATACTTAGCATATAGTCGTGCCGAAATTTTCATGCATCTACCTTTCCCTAACGTCTTATGTCATTTTCATTCATTTGTCGTAAAGTTGAGGATACATTGATAAGAAATGATTTTGAACGTTTAGAAGATGTTAACAAACTAATTTTAGTTCGTTGGTCTTAATCTACAAGGAGCTGAAACAAAATTAGGAGGGAAACAACCTGCAAGTTAAAGTTATCTTCATCGGCTTGACTCTTAAAAAGCATCGGCAACTTTACCATATCTACAATCTACGCGGAAGCTCATTCATGACAATTTTACAGGAGCACAAGCAAAGAATTGTATGAGATGATGACCATTTATATCTACTGTTGACTGAATGAGTAATGCGATAAAGTGACAAGAAAAATCTGAAGAAAACCCCAAGAGCAAACACTAAACGCACGGATTTAGTAGAACTTCGTGCATAATGATATGATCCAAGAACATCCATTCATGACTAACCGTACATTTTATGTATGTACACATGACTTTTATATGCATGTCATACATAGGCATACTCTGTAATGATATGATAGGATAAGGATAAGATTAATACAGATGCACTACATGCGGATGTGGAAGGATGGACAGGCTAGAGAAGCATGATGAAACCAGCTGCTGTTGATGATGTAGGGATGTTGAGTTGATGATATACTCTTGTGGCTAATATGTTTTGTCTGTTGAAGACTTTTTCCCACTTGTAATACCTACCTTCCTCTATCTATTAGGCTGAGTTTAGGAGCATATTTATGCCTTATGCCTGTTGAAATCTTTTGCAGAAAACAAGTATTAATCCGCTCCCTCCCACACACAACAACATCACATAAGACATAATCATACACACACTCCCTTTTACTGAGCTTGCACCTCTCCCAACATTTCCAGTAAATTAGGCTATTATACATATTAACCCTTTTATTTACCACGTTTCTAGATTCACATCTAACACCAACAACCAACCAGTGTATTTGTATTGTTGTGGATGATAGATTTATTATCTTGTTTCTTTTTTGGAGGAATACAACATAAAAGGAAAAAAGACGAGGAGATTTTGTGAGTTTTTATAATTTTGCATGGTGTCCATTGTTCAGCCTCTGAACTCAATCTTGGTGGTGTGATATGATGTGATGTGTGGTGTAACGTAAGGAATAAGATGAAAAGGAAAAGAAACGGGATGTAATGAGATTTGCATTGTCTTAGGTCTATGAAAAAATAAGACGGGTTTTCAATTGTGTGACATGGTCAGCGAAATTGCTTAACTTTGACTTTCAACTTATATTTAATATCCTTCGATTAATTCTAAAGTTGGCAGATTTTGGTGAGAAAATAATTCGTAAAGTGTGCTTAAAGAAGATAAAATAGTTATCAAAATTTTCGATACTGGAATGTAATCAGTATTGACTACCGCAATCTAATGCGATTTAATAATGACTCTGAAAGGTGTTCATTTCCAGGAGAAATTGATGGTTAGCAGAAATGTCAAATGGAAAGCGAAACTTCAAAATTAGAGCTTTCAGCCACTAACTTTCATTCATGTTATTACCTACTTACATGTTCGTAAATAACCAGTATTAACTTAAAACTCAACAACGTGTTCTGCTTGCACTAGCAAAATTTAAAAATTTTAATTGAATAATATCTAATATCACCCTAAAAAGTCAAATACGTCATTTTAGCTGAGGAGAAAGACTGAATTTATTCATCTTAATCTTAAAGTTTTGATGAATAATGTTGGTGTTCAGTAGTGAAATTTGAATTCATACCCACCTTTTGTGTCCCAGTTTTGAACTTTCTTTACAATTTCAAATAAAAAGTGATAGTGAAGAATAGTGTTTCTCTAACAGTTTCTAACTTTGTTAATAAACATATCATCACCGGAAATTACTTTCATTATCTAAGTAAGTATCTGAAGTAAATCACTAATTTTAATAAAATAAAATGTTGAGCTAAAAAATGTGAAGTTTTGTGGGTTGCTTGTTTTAGCCTATGGATAATTTATAAGGTGTTTATAGTGTATACAATTAGCTAAATTTGGAGTCCAATTTTGAGCACATGCCTTTGATCTGACGCCACCATTCTATCTTTCATTTTCAAACGAGGTGTTTCTAGTAATTGGATCGAAATTATTGAAAGAACTTATATATTATCTTAGATCATATTGAATTCTATTAAAATGTGTTGAAATACCATCGGAGTTTAAGCTAGACAACTTTCAATTCGGTCCAATTATTTCCAATTGAGATGTATACTATCCTATACGAGAGGTTGAGAACTTTCTATTTCTGGGTCAAGTGTCATTGTCATCCTATACTCATTACTCCCATGTAAAATTATGGGATGCGGATGGTGCATCTGATTACAAGACCATTGTTTTCCGCATAAAAACCATCTAAAATTGATGACATGCATATAAATGAGGAATATAATATGGAGCAGCAGTAGTTGGTAGTAGTTTTTATAATAAGAATTACATCGTAAATTGCATCTTGCACTATTGTCTACACATTTATTATAAGTAACATTCTTGTCTGTTGACTATGCACAAGTGCATTTTATATTTTATTTTTCTCATTATGAATGGTTGAGTTGAGTGGAAAAGCATTGGATTTTGGGTACACATTTTCCCTCACACAGTTAAACCGTCATTTTAAGAATGCAAAAGGAAAGTGTTGAAAAAGGTAATTGAAGGAGGGAGGCTAGACATTAGAAAATAACAGGGCTCTCGCCGGAGGTTAGCTTTTAGTGTGACTATATGACTTGCGCTGAAAATCAAGATATATATATAAAATTACATTCTATCAGCAAACTAGAACCGCAAGGCCAAACACGTCAAACATGATATGAAAATCAATTTTTCGAAATTGNGAAAATCAAGATATATATATAAAATTACATTCTATCAGCAAACTAGAACCGCAAGGCCAAACACGTCAAACATGATATGAAAATCAATTTTTCGAAATTGTACCACTTTTCTACTTTACTTTGTTGCTCAATCTTTACTTTTATACAAAATCTCATCGATATATAAACTCAGTTCAGCATAAAATGAATGAAATAGTATTGGATTTGGATGAATCGATGAGGCTAATTTGGATTCATTCAAGCGCTCCTGATTTCTTTCTGATAGGAATACTTTTATTGCAAAAACGTTTTACTGATAAAATTATGCCGATGCAATGTAATATAAAGTGTTGATAGGATGTACAAAAAGGGTGCATGTAAAACTTAAAGTTATATGGTGATAGCTGGCTACACAAGTTGGGCACGAAATTATAAACAACTTTTTCTAACTTTTCAACATTCCTCTCAAAAAAAATGCATTTCTTGTTCCTTCTTCTTCCTTCCTGCCAGAATAATATTCAAAAATTTACCTAAATATCTTAGATTGTAACAATGCAGTTTCTAAAACAGATCTATCTAGCTTTGTAGTCTGCAATCTGCACCCATCCCCATTGCAAATTCACCATCATCTTCTTCATTTTTATACGTAAGCACTTATCAAATCAAATCATCATGATCATAATGTATGCATGCATCAGGATAATTTTCTTGATGGAAAATAAAAATGCAACTTTCTAAAAATGGTCTTGTGTCTATGCTAATCAACAACAGAATCAAAGACGATAAAAACCATGTAATCTAGTGTGTCGTGCACAAGCCTACATCTGTCTGGTAGGCAGCTCTACTAAAATAAATGCAAAAGCTATAATATTTTCACTTCCTTTGCTACATTTTTGAGAAGAAGAAGAAGAAAAAAGTTTTTATTTAAAATGACGATTCAAAATTATGTGCATTACCTGGCGTGCATAATGTTAGATCCACCTCCTGAAGATGATGATGAGGAAGGGGGTGACGCCTTGAAATGCTTTCGCAAACTGAGAAGTCCACTAGTATATGATCTGGATGGTGTCTCCGTGCTCATGGATTGTGATCTCGTGAGCGTCACACCAGACGCAGGTTTTTGCTTGAATGGGAATCGAAATCTTACTGATTTCGAAGACAGGGATGAAGTTGGAGAGCCACGAGAAGAGAGGAAACTCTTACTTGGTGTTTCCGGGGATGAAGGAAGATTTCTCATTTTTACGCTTCTGCTCTGCTCAATCAACTCGGAAATGTTGAGATTGAAATATTTCCCCCTTTTTAGGGTTCCTCACTAAAATCCAATTTAAACTTCATGTTGAAGAACACGATGTATTCTGTGTGATTATAGGATGGGAAGAGGTAAATGAGCAACGCTTGGTTCCCCGTGACTGACAGAAATTTTAATAGAACTTGGTTCTAAACCTTTTCTCCCTTTTTATACTCCCATTTTCTTTCTCCTTGGCTCATACAATTTGGTTTCCAGACGTAAAAGCAGTGATTTAGATATTTTACCTGGAAAATAGGAGATAAATGGGTGTTTAGGAGAGTAAACGAGGTGCCTTGTTGTTATTACCTTCATTTTATTGAGCCAACCATACATATATATATGTTCTCAGCTCCTGCGACAATAAGATACTACATATTTATTCCATATAATATCAACTATTCTGGACAGGAACTTACTTTTACTTGAGATAAAAAAATATGTGTGCCGTTCCGTGTTCCTTCTCGTGCATGCATGATTTCATGTCATCTTGATTTGTACCAGTCAACTGGTATCCCCGAAATCGGTTTTCCAACTTTTTACTGTCCATCTTTCCGTATAATCATCTTGTTCATATGAAACTTACTTCCATACCATCTCCAATTTACTCAACGTACCGTAGTAATAGTAATCATCATCATCACCAACTTGTCTTCAGCCTATTATCACTTTATGATAATGCTCCCATACGACACGACTACCATCAAGCTAATGTATGTTAAACAGCAAAAAAAGTTACTTTTGATTCAACATATTCAGCCACCCAAAGAAAATTATTAGGTGCATCGCAATCCCATTTATGTTCATAGTCAATGCCCGTAATTATCCAGGGGATGATAGCTTTTATAAAGACAATAGTTATCTATGCCTAAATATCTCGAAGCATTTGTTTCTTCTTCTTCTTACTCATCATTTATCCACATATGCATGACTAGTCTTTTTGGGGGTATTAAGAAAGTGCGTGTGATTGTGTCGTGAAGAAAAGTAGAGATATAGTAAAAGCCCAGAAATACTGAATGAAATGTCGATGGTTTTTCTCGGAAAATAACGTCACGTTTAATGGGAGGAGGCTGGCAAAAATTCCCACATATTTTAAACAAACGCTAATGGCAATGGCCATGAATGATGGTGATCAAATAATGACAATTTGTTTCTTGACGTGTCATGCAGGTGTGGTTGAATATCTGTTGGTTGTTAGTTCTAATGAATGTACATGATATGATACGATATACACGATGTACAGTGTACACTGATGAATCAATGGAATATCAGCAATCAGCTCATGAATTTTAAGAGACAAGTTGCTTTGTAGTGGTTTCATTGATGAAATTGTGGTTTCGTTTCGCTTTAATTCCTGATTGACTTCTGGCAAAAATGTGAAAGCTTAGAGGCTTGCTACATCGCTGATGATCTTGTTTTTGTTTTTTAATGATAACTATATATGTGACGCAAAAATAAAGTGTAAAAATACAGATTCTGTTTTGCCTATAAAGTATGTGTAATCCAAACTGGTGTAAAATGTCAAGTCTGTCCATGTTGATACTGAATAGCTGACATTCACATGCCATTCGTTCCGTCACGCTAATTAAAATGTCACTTTGTAGCATATATGATTCCAATAGTGCAACCTGATCACGTGGAATGTTGAATGTAGGAAAGAGAACGGGGCTCACTGTCTCAAATTCCACTTCATTTCAGTGTAATATATAGCATAACAAGTTAGTGTTGTTTTTTGCTAATAAACCAAAAAATATAGGTATAATTTTCCCAATTATGGGCTCATATTGTCGGAGCATCTCTCCACAAGTACAACCATATTTGGAAGTTTAATGAGCAAGGAGAGCAGTCCCAATTGAAAATATAGGTGCATTGCATAAAAAGGGTGTATATTTTGGTCGTTATCTAGTCGATCATTACCAAAAAACAGCTTCCAAATTGGTATAACCACACATAACTTATTGGATTACATTAGGATGATGATGAGGGTAAACGAGGTTCACGTTCAAGGATACATTTTCCATATATACATATATATCATCTATTATTGCAAGTTGCAACAACAACAACAATTTAATATAACCACATACAAGATAAAAAATGCAAATTCTTTAAAAGTCATCTCTTTTTTACTACCCATTTTTGTTACACACAGATCAAATCAAAAGAGCGTGAATGTCATCCTATGTTTAGTCTAGACCATAAGCGATGTTGAGAGATTCTGCAAGATCATCCAGTTTGGAGTTGGAATGTGATGCTCATGTTCATGCTCATCCTCAACAAACTTCACAGTACTCCAGAAGAAGATCAGGATCAGGAAATCCTAACATTGTCCACAACGGGGAAGAGAATGAAACTCAATGGTTCTTGCTCCAAACTAATGGAACAATCTCATACCGCCTGAATACACATCATCATAAGGATCAGCGAGCTGCTGCTGCTGCTGAAAATGCTATTGTGATTGGGAGCTGTGAGCAGAAATGTGATATTCATATTCAAGTAAGTATTTATATCTCTCTCACAAGATCAGCACTTAACGTCAGGAAAGACTATTAGCCTACTTTGACTTTTACACTTCAGTAATTACATTGGGGATCATCTTGTCTACCATAATGGGTTATTAAATTAAGGACAAATTGATATTCCGACCGACAAGGGATTTAAGTTGAAAGAAAAGGGATTCAATTATCATCATTTGATAACTTAAGCCAAGTCATGTCACGTCAGTTCCAGTAAAAATGCAGTTAGCAATAGAAATATATGGAGTTTGGATCTTGTAATGATCTATTTCCAACTGAAAACATATATGCCATCATTGCCATCATAAAGGATTAAAGATTTATGGATGGATGAAGATAATATATGTAGGTATTCAACTCATCCTCCTGTTTTTTGCAACCGCAGTTAACAGTCAAGCCCCATAAAACGTGTTAAACATTAAAAAACACACACACACACACATACGCTTCATTTTTCATATAAAAAATTTCGTTATACAACACAACATTCAGCATAGTTTAAACTTTAAACTTGTGCTCATCTGATTTCCTATAAGACAAACACAGCTGCTTGGACGCCTGCATGGTTCTTCATCTTCAGATTTGTGAAGAGATTTGAGATGGCAACTTTCCAAAATGTTTCCTTATTCTTGCTATACAATTACTTTTCAATCCAATCCAGATCATGATAGAGCTTGGTTTTTGTACTGTGTACATGTAGGGTAAACGGTATACACATTCAAAAATTGAACGAAGACGAAGGTTAATCCAGTTTTCAAACTTTAACATGTGCATAAATACTACGAATGTGTAAAACCAACCAAGTTTTTTATTCTAGTATTCTACTTCTGCTCTGTTTTTTTATCACCAAAATTTTTTCCTTCTAAAATAGCAAAGCCTTGACACGGTTTTTTCTTTAAAAAAACTACATTTTTTTTCTCTTTCTCTCAATATCAAATATATCTTCGTATTTTTAACTGTATTCTCGAGAAGAGAAGTCAATACGGAACGAAAGGAGGATCAGGATGGGATGGGATATGGGATGGAGCGTGAAATATAATCTCTTTTTATCTGAAGAAGAAGCAAAAAGGAGATTTTGAATAATGATGCGGATTATTGAGGATGAGATGTGTAAGATGTGTATATATATGTATATATGGGATTGAGTTGAGAAATTAATGGCGTTTTTTAAAAGCACAGTTGTGGTAAAGGTGAACCCTTTGCTCACGATCTGAAATAAGTGATCATAATCATTTCACTCATGCCATTTTCATTAAATATCTCACTCATCCTGGTGCATAACCATCATCTACCCTTACCTATCTATATCCACCTCAATTCCAAATGTTGATGAGATGATGATTATGCTAACTTGGAAGGTGTAATTACTAAATGATATTTATATGGTGTGGCTTGGTGGGTTATGGTGTATGGGGTATAGGTATGTATATGGTGTGGTAGGTAGGAATTTTAGTATATGAGCAGTTTAACTGTGACTGCGTGACATAGGCGCGGCACCCTCCTCACCCTGCTTTCCACAATAAACACACCACACCAGCACCAAACCAACCATCATGACATACTACTAAATTAAAAGCATATTACCATTATATTATACCTTTTCTTCGTCTTCCTAGTCCACAGTTATTTTCTTGTCGACGATGCGACTCCTATTTTAGTCAGTTTAACTGTGACTGCGTGACATAGGCGCGGCACCCTCCTCACCCTGCTTTCCACAATAAACACACCACACCACCAAACCAACCATCATGACATACTACTAAATTAAAAGCATATTACCATTATATTATACCTTTTCTTCGTCTTCCTAGTCCACAGTTATTTTCTTGTCGACGAAGCGACTCCTATTTCAGCTTATCTTTTTGCTATATTATTCATATAGTGTCGTGGCTGTGTGGCTGATATAAAACGAGTCATGGCTTCTTCATATTTATAGATGATGTGGGGGCTTGCTTCTTGCTCCTTGCTCTTTTAGGCATATCTTCAACATCATAATATAGCAGAATTGATTGCTGTGTAGCTGTAACGTTTATTTTTCCCCTTCGCCAGCTAAAATTAAGGAAAATGGTAAAATACCAAAAATCCATTTGTTTACCTTTCCATTATCCATGAAGCATTACCGTTCACCGTACCACATGAAAATATAACCCTGAGAAACATGATGATTTGTCTTGTTCTTTTTGACATTTTCCCCTTTTCCTTTTGTTGGACATCTTACCACAATATTTTGCTAGGCTGTCGACTGAAAGAATGCATATGGGTTGAAGACGTTGAAGTTGAAGTGTGAGGGTCAAGCTCCTGTCCTGCTCAAAGCCAAGCTTCACGCTTGTTTGCCATTTGCGTTGTTGGTTGTGGCTAGTGAGACAGAAGAGAGCAGTCGTGACTTTCTGACAATGGGCATTTTGCGAATTTTGTATTTTGTGGAGAAATAAAAATGGATGATGATGATGATGATGATGTATTGAGGAATAGAAATATGGAATGGAGCCAGTTGCTGGCTAGTACATTATACATAGTCAATGCCAATGCAATGAACATGAGTTTAAGTGTATTTGAAACTTTGACTTAGATTTATTATGTGGTTTCCCATCATCCTTCTTTCCTCATTCAACTGAAATAAGAATCGTTGGCAAAACGATCGATGTGGGTAAAACACTAACATAAAATGCAAAAATTTGCAATGGATGGGAAAACGATAGTAGTTTGAAGGATAATGTGCAGAAAAGTTTTTGCAAAGTGATATGATGGTTCTTTTTTCTCGTTAGCTTGAGAAGTTGAATTTTCTCGCAAAATGCAATTCCTTGAATAAGATATCATGTCTTATTCTTCAAAGAAGTTTTGGTAGTTTTGATGGTAAAACTGCTGGCTGGCTGTTAATGAGTCACGTTTTTTCAATGTTCATATTATAGAAGGAAGTAATAATTCAGCGAAAAGACGAAGAGAAGTTTGAGATTAGCCTGGTCTCTGATATGTGAAGTTGAATTTTGCATGTTGGGCTGATTAACGAAAGCTGCTGAAAAATAAGATATTATTAAAGATTTTATGGCTTCTGCAAAAAAAACATGAAACATAAATATGAAAGGATATGAAAATGAGCAAATCATGTTTTGAAGCGGAAGGTCAAGATAAATTGTGTAATCTGAGAAAACGTCGGAGCAAATTTAAATGTAGCACAAAAGTAGCATTTGGATATATAGTTGTAGTTTATTCTGTTCTGTAGTGTTCTGTTTTGTTGTGCATTATGATTGTATATTTTGATTATGAAAGACAAGTTTTATACAGAACAGTTGAACAATCCCTGCACGCAACGCAGCTAGAATGGACATGCATGATTACATGATTTAAAAAAGAAGTGTTTTGTCTGTAGGAATGTCATGTCCTCTAGAGGCAATATATGGTTTTGGTGTTGGAGGAAGAAGATATGGAGTTGGAGGGATAAGAAGGATAAGATTTTGCACACCTGTAGTTGTGCACGAGTTAAAATGAGATGAGCATGTAATATTATAATATTATATACTAATCCTGAAATACTGTTCCCTTTACATTGTGGTGGGGGTGCAAAAAGATGATTTACTTGTTGGAGTTGGAGGAGAAAGAGCGTAGGCTTCATTTTTGTACTCCATATTATACTTTTATATTCTCTTGATTGCTGGTTTATGTTACTAGTTACAACGTAGATAATTTTTGTTGTCGATTTTACTAGCTTGAACATGTTATATCGGACGTATATTATATACTTTTGTCATTGCCACCCGCCTCCACATTTTCCAATCTATTTATCTCCGAAATTTCCATTTTAGCTCCAATTGTAAGGGTTTTTTTTTGGTTTTGAATGGATGTGAAATACTGAATAATAGCTATTCAATTATTTTTTTACTTGCTCATGCTCAAATCTGATTTGCATAATGCAGCTTTCTTCTTGTCTGACATGCAATGAACTGCAGTTCAACTTATTCAACATTTGTATATATTTGTACAAAAGGAATTCTTTTCTACTAATTCTTTAATGAATTGCATGTGATTTGTAAGCAAATTTTTTTCAAAAAGTATATAATAGGATTGTTATTGGAGTATAGTTTCTTGACTTAATTTACGGTTATGTGAACTCTAATTTCCTACACAATTTTTTTTGTTCTGAATGAAATGCAGCTAAACTAAACTAACTTTGTCTCGTTCTATATAATGCTGACTGCGCCTATATTTACATCTTCACAACTAACACATAACGTA
>JAANSM010003236.1:0-13301 GCA_036850725.1 Orchesella villosa | reverse complement strand
CTTCACTTCAAACGTAGTCAGGAAAGATTCTCAGAGTTTGTCTTTGCAATTAGAAAGATGAGAAGAATAAGAAAAGGGCTAAATTTTTAATATTATCCTATGCAAAGTATATATTTTTTTTAAACTTAAGTAGATATTTGATGTGATGAGTCTACTTTGTAGTCATCCTTCAATATAGACAATTCAACGAATAGAGAAAGGTATATAGAACTCATTTTTCAATCTACCTTAATTGCAAGCATCCGAACGCCGAACGTGGAAGCTATATATGGTTGATATATGGCAATATTACTCCGTTCAGAAAACTTTTCCCTTTCATAAAGTTTAATCATAGTCACCAATGTTCCTTCTTATTACAGAAATAATTACAGTTATTTTTATGCATATAAATTATTATACAAGGCACATTAAGAAATACACAGGCTTTTATGCAATAACAGATTTTATTATGAAACTCATCTGTGTGAGTAAAATTGATATTCAAAACTTCTTTAGGAAACGATTACTTTGGTACGGCGTGTTAGATATTTTTAGGGAAGCAACCACACATTCTGATTTAAAATTCCAGTTTTCTAACAGTAGATATAGTAGATATAAGCCGACTCCCATATGTATACATAAACATATAATATTACCGAGGTTGTTCTACTCATTTTCCTCTTCACCTTTACTATGAACATCATATTATCCATGTATTTTTTTGTGCCCAAGACTTCTCGCTGACCTTAGTCAAGTCACAAGTGAAGAACCCTTAATAAATCGATTCAGAAGAGTAGGTTCTGATTTTTATTCTTTCCATGCTCCCCAGCAGTCATGCTGCATAGATTTATGCGTAGCCACCTACCAGCATATGTGTTGTCCATATTATATTTCTAGATACCAGATTTGTAAAGGAGAACATAGAACAAATTCCTTTGATACCTATATAAAGGTATTATATAGCATGTAGGTCGTAAGAACAACAAAGACAAAAGGCGAGTTTAAAAAACAAAATTCAACACAAGTGTTAGGACTCATCCATGTCAGCCGCGTAGCCATTCATCCATGAACATATTATACTTATACTGACAGGAGATCCTCCAGAGTTGTATAAACATTACGCGCAGTTGCTTATAAAATGGTTTACACTGGATGTGCAGTAGTTACACTAAACTTTCCAGTTTTTTATAATAATTTATATACCTTCTTCGTGCCTTCATACATGCAAAGGTTTCATATATATTTATAAGCACATTGTATATATAAAAGTGGAGTTGAGTAAAGAAAAGCTTCAGTTTATGCCATACAGGGTGAAACGAAAAATACTGGTAGAGGGTGATGTGTGATGGTGATACGAATGCAGTAGAACTAGTAATTTTATCTACATGAAGGCTCAGAACAATGCTTGTAGAACATCTATCTGATTTTGAAAAGTAATGAAAGCTCACAGCAGCCACCAAAAAGTCGACAAACAATTGAGAATTTTTCAAATGTCTATGGTTTCATATTGTGTAAGAATTACAGCACAATAACATATTATATGTGAGGATATGTCATATAAAAGTTCAGTCTAACTAGTCGACCTCACTCTTATTGAGCATGGCACAACATCACAAAGTAACCTGAGAGTTTAACATTCATATTACGAGAAAGCAACTTACAACGTATACCTACAAAACTTTTTATGCATCATATCATAATATCACGTTGTATATTATTATATTGCATCATGATTATGATTATTTAAGAGCTACAAGAGTCTTGCCAACATATTATATTGAATAGCAAAACTTGCTTTGTGAAACAAGCTATATAAACGCACATCTTTAAAAAATATTTATAACGCTGAAAGCTGAAATGGCAAAAGGCAAAGGTAATTGACGTAGCGTTGCATCCAGCCTAATTAGGTACTTAGTACTTGTTCAGGTCATCTTATTATATGATCTGGAATTCTTTTTCTATCAATTAAGCATTTCATTAAGTATTGCAAATGCTGATAAATGACGGGAAAGTTGAGAATCGTGTTTGTTGTATTGTAGCTAGCTATAATACCTTTAAATTTGTTTTTACCTAGTTTTTTTATATCATAGCCACACTGCTTAACTTTACGACCAAAGTACCACAGTATAAGCACTATGTAGTCAATAGTGTAGAAATTGGGAGATTCCATGATGTATGTAGGTTGTTCCAAGAACACTTCCTGGATGAAGGAAATGGCTGGTACAAGTCGTCAACAGGAATGAAGCTTTCGAATGTCATTTAAAGGTTACTTTTCTACCAGCCGCCACCGGCTTGAGCTCGTTTCTCATAATCATTCATCAAATATGATATTCAGAAAAAATATGACTGTGTATATAGTTGGTGTAGTGGTGGTAGTCGTCATCATAATAATAACCTTGATATGAACTATAAACTAGAGTTGGGAAGACGACGCCGGTACACGGTATGGATTAGGTGAAGCAAACGAAAAAGAGAGAGAGAGAGCGAGAGAGCTTTTAGCTGGAAGGAGGACAGCAAACCAGCCCAGCAGTCAACATTCAGCAGCTCAAATAACATTTTCTGATCAATACAGAAGACGAGGAGAGAGAAGAGCACGGCAAAAACTAGTGGTATCAGAGCTCCATAGAGTTTGTTGGACTTGTTAGGTCATTTAATACTTCTGTCGCTCTTTTTCTTCTCGAAGCCAGGAGCAAGCAAAAGGAACTCCTACTTGAAGCAAAGTTACTTGAGTTTCTTGTTTTTTTCTTCTCTCTCCTTTTCTATCTATCTTCTTCTTCCAGAAAACCAAGCATTTTTGAGGCATTTGCTACTTGAGTCTGAAGCCACGTAAACTATATAAAATATACACACAAGGAATATAATATGAAACTCCGGTATGTCTTTCACATCCCATCTAAACTGCTGGTTTAACCTGGTAATTTAAATCCGTCTCACAAATCTTATATCTACGATTCATTCAATTCACCTGTGAAAAACAACACTGTCGTCTCCTCCTTCGTCCTGTTCTCTCTCTCTCTAGTCTTCTGTCTGTCTGTGCTCACTCACTCACATTATTCATAGATTTAGGAAGCTAAACAAAAAAATTCATGGTTGTGGCCACATCACAGCGGCATTGAAACGTATGCTCATACAATGTATATATACATAAATGCATGAGCGCCTGATGAGCAAACCAGCGGTAGTAACCAAATCATTACGACATGTATTCATATCAAGAGTTTGAGTTGGGTTTGAAACAGACAACCACAAAGAAAACCAAATCTGCTGTCGATGCAATGATGATGATTGTACACACACAAAAGAAAAGACACAGAGAGCAATCACCATTAGCATCAAGTTGTGCCATCATTTTCAAATGCAGACTGTACCCAACCAACCATCCATATATATACTCTTTTAAAATCTTTGGTATGCTTGCTCTCTCAAAGCACAAGATTTAAAAATTAAGCATAAAGGTTTCTATTAGACGCACTTAAGTCGACATTGGACAAGTGAGTTCAAACAAAAACATAATATATATATACATGATCAAAAGTAATTCTCATCATCAACCACGACTCAACTTCCAACTTCAATACAACAATTGTGAAAACAGATTGTTTAATTAAAGCTAACTAAACATTAAATATTTGAAATAGATATAGCATACAACTTTAAGAGAAAACATTTCCATGTTTATCTTGTAGCATTAAAAATGATAAGCACAATCCAGAAATCTCAGGGAGGGTTTAAAAATGAATCTTTGAGTTTCTATAAGAATATGAGTATGGAATCCTGCTCTAATGAAAAACGGTGATAAAGAGAAGAGGATTTGAAACCGCTCACAGCGTTGGATTACACGCAAACTCATGTCAAGAACTATATATCTCTATATACTTATCTAGTGAATTTGAGGATGAGTGATCAAAAAGATTGAAAAATCCGAGCATAAGAATGAAATGAATTGAATCCTTCCATGCAGACAACATTCACCAGTGTGTATAACCGCAAGCTCAAGAAGTTGAAGCTCGGTCTCCGGTCTCTCTACCAGAATTCCGCACAAGGCATCAAATAAGCGGAGCGAGAATCCTTTTTCTCAACGATACGTATTACATAATATTATACAGATTCTAATAATATACACACAACGTGTACACATCATTTTTCGCCTTCGGAACTAAAGCGCAACCTTGAAGAATATTAAATGTTTAACCAATCTTTATATATACTTATAGAGGTATATTTGTTTGCTCTTTGCTTTCCTTTGCCATCGATTCTTTCATACCTTTCAAGATTTACTTTTGTACTTGAACAACTCGACAAATATGGAATATGAATTTTAAAGTCAATATAATATGCAAGAGCTCCGCACAACATTAAAAAATGGATTGGTATGTAAAGTGCATGACCAAATAAACCAAAACCAAACTGGCAATGTGGAAGTAAAATGCAAAAAAAAAGTCCAATGAAAATACATGATAAGTGGAACCACCACTACTACCCTTTCAGATGAATGGTTTCATCATGATAATCAAAAGATTTGCTTCTGTGAGCATCTTCACTATGAAAGCTTTCCCAAATATTTGGAAGCCTCTTTATATGGAAACACGGCGTGCCAATATCATCGAGGAGGGCAGATGCTCAAATAGTTTATGAGAAAATCCGCTTCGCTTGGATGAAATCTGTATTCATGTTTAAATAATTATTCTCTAGCTCTTAAGAATGTATCACAAAAGTATATGATGCCTATTTCTTCCATGAGTCAATCACTCTTCAGTTCAAATATAAAAGATCATATTGTGGTCTATGAAAGAATGTCTATTCAGATATATTTTTATACTCATTATGTCATTATTATATCCATTTAGATTGGATTGCATTCCTAACGATTTGTGATGTGATATTTGAATTTGTTGTTGATTAAGTATCGAAATATATATCGTCAATCCCGTACATAAGTATGTGTGTTCGGATTTCCTTCGATTTTTTAATTCTCACCCAGAGGAATTCGTTTTCCCCCGACATCTTTTTAGGTGGCTGGATATTACACTGATGAAAAAAGACGTTAAGTCATTTCGATGTAAAGAGGAGTTACAAAAGTAACATAAAAGTTCTTTCAAATTAGTTGGCTTTGGCTACAATGAATATTGAAGAATCTTTTATTGATGAAAGTAGGCTCTCAGATTTCTATCGTCATGAGTGTAATTATCGTTCTATTGTTGCATATCATCATCAGCCGACAACCGAAATAGGAATAAGGAATAATGTACATTCATCTTCTAGATTTTTTTATATTATTATTTCACTGCACACTGCACTACTATCGCATTTACTATGCAATGCACTATTCAATACTTTCAATATTACTTAGAATGATGCTATTACGGAAATATATGTATTGGCCAAATGTTAAAATCGATAATTTTACTGTAGCCACACATACGATTCAAAAGCTAGTATCTATAATCGACTTGACGGTTCATTTGAAAGGATTTCTATATAGCACTACATTACTATCAAGACAACGTAGTGCAACTTCAACTATTTGTATGTATGTAACTCCTGTATGGATATATAATGTGAGTACAAAATGCATTTATTTTGGTGATAACACGAATATGATATGTACATACATATTTTTTATATTTCATCTTGTCTGAAATAGAGGTGATATCTAGAAAAATATGTAACCTCAGACATGTCTGTGTGTATGTATACCATGTACCCACTCATCGTCAGTAATCTACATTGTTCGATGTTTGAATGTGCTATATGTTCCGTACTCTATACAAACATGGGGGAATGAGTTTGATTGATTGATTGTACCTATCCGGCTGGATACACTGGGAGGCAATATGTACGTAATTTTGTACACGCATTCATGAGGCATTGTCATGAGAAAGGTGTAATTTCGTCTACAAAAAAGCAGGCGCATCAATCAGCATATTATCATCGCAGTCGTGTACACAACTACTCACACACACACACACAGGGATTCTAATAATGCTATATATTTCCTCGGCATGAAAATCGGAACACAAAATGTATTTTTATAGATAGATAGATAGACGGGGATAGATCATAGATTGGTAAAAAAACGTGGTATATCTTTGATTTGTACAAAAGTGACTGAAAGATTTTTCGTTACGCTTTTCGCGTTTCTATCCATTTTCCCATTGCACAGTTGTATAAAGAGGTACATATTTATATTCATTTATCAATGTGGCATCGACGTGTAGATTGTATGCTATGAATATTGCACGTGAGATGATTGATCAGCGTAGGGAAAAGTGACATTATGTCATTGATACAGAATTAAATCTTGCTTTTGTACATGCGCTGCACAAAAGCTTTGAGAGTTGGATGGAATGGAACTTTCCTATGCCGTGCATGATATGATGATGCCGATGTTAGGCAGAAAATGAAGCACTTATATTTATACACATTATATATATATATCTATGATTTGCCACAAGAGTACATTCATACATTCACTTACTCGTTTTGCATGGAATTTCGATGGGCAGAATAGAACCATATATTAACTGCAATAAGAGTTCAAATACCACTGAACCCAAAAGGAAGATTCGTCCGAAAAAAGTTGGTTCGTAGTATATATTCGCACATCAATTCAATCTACTATATTTTATACACTATGAGAAGTAGAGATGCTGCACGCTTTACACATTGCACTGATTTAATGAAAGCTGGATATGGAGAGAAGAACATAATATTATATTATAATACGTTAGCTATACGAAATGTGAAGTGATTCCCTTTTACATGCATACTTAACCAACCGAGCAGCCAAAACCATTGCATCTATCCATGCATTAAAAAGTTCAAAGACACTATCACTCTCGTCCTTTTTTCTTTCATTTAGTTGGTTCAACTACCATTACGTTATTACAGATAATGATGTTGCGAATAGGGCAGAGAGTCGCGGAACTGCAATGCAGTGCATTGAGAGATTGAACACAGAGAGAGAGACAGAGAGAGAGATAGAGACGGTTGTGTTCTTCATATATATATCCTTAGTTAGAGTTACTTTTTACTGGGATGATATCGCCATCATCAACATCATCAACATTGTTTTATTATGAGGTGAGTAAGTCCAGCTGCGATCTGAAAACTGGAATCTAACCCAAAATAGTGATCATCTAAGCTAAACTAAATGTTATAATTTTATTACGTAAAATAAAGCATAAATGTGAGATGATTTAAATACTATATAGCTGACAATAAGCTCGCTCATCCATTCAACTGTTTCAGTGTTAATTTCCAAAAAATATGATATAATGGCTGTGGTAAACACAATCCTCCGTGATTAGCCCCATGATAAAATGATGGAAACTCTTGGAGATAAAATATATATGTGGACAACGTTTTTCTCCTTTTTTGCGCTCCACTGACTGACTAGACGTTAATATTGTCACGTCCATTTCTGGTGGCAAGACATGAGGCTGACATACATTGTAGCACAGCAGCGCGATGCGATGGGCATTACAAAAAATGCATGGAGGATTTTGATTACTTAGCTGTCTTCTACGTAGGCTTGAGAGAACATCTTAGAATGGTACACAGGAGGCCTTAAGGATACCAACTTTTTTTTGTTGAGTCGCTCTCAAACTCAGTGCATGTAATAAAACTAAAAGCAAAGAGTGATTCAATGATGTCACTATTTGTTATGTGATGCACTAAAATTCAGGACAAGAACTCGGTGCTGTTGAAGCATGCACCATTTTTTGAGGTAAAAGATGCTTTGCTCTTACCACCAAACCATATATATCTTTGTATTTAATGGGTATACTTATATGTACAATATAGTTTGGGAGTTCCGTGCACGACAATGTTGTGTGCTAAATTTTTTGACAAATCCAAGTGTGACTGACTGTAATGGAAGAATTCTAAAATGAATTTTTCCATTCTCACTCTCTCTCTACATAATATTATCATCTTTGGCATTCCTGAGTCCTTTTATTTGTTGTGCATTATAAGAAAGATATGGCTTGTCTATAACTATGTATTAGAGAATGGTGTGAGTGTTATGAAATATAGTAGTTTATACATAGTCCGGGACGTTTTTCCAAAAGGAGTTCAACGCGTATATGGTGAGCACTATATAGCAAAAAGCATTTGGCAAAAAAAAGTTATCTCTATCGTTCTTTTTTTAAAGAAGAGGACAAAAAGAAGACTACTGCCATACTAATGCCTCACTCTTCTATCCGTGGATCAAGGCACTTGACATTTATCTTGAATTGATTTTTAGGGCGTGATCCATGCTGTGATCCTTTAACAGTAGGAACGACTTGCATTTTTTATGTTTTTTGCATGGTTTGACTCGACTTTGCTTTACTTCTCTCTACTCCTTTTCTATCACCATTTTTTCTCTGTAGGCATCTAATATAAAATGCTCCTCTCCTCTCCCATTCTCATTTCTCATGACTGGCTGCTTCTGTATGAGAATCATCATGATCATCATCATCATCCTCACGATGAATTCCCATTCCTCACATCATTGCATATAGCGTGTGGCATTCGCTCTTCTCGACTGGAAATGCTTTTCACTGTAGATGAGCATAACAGCTAAAATGGCATGTAAGAGTTTCACTGATAGTTTGTCATTCTCGAAATCCCGATTTTTTCTTCTCTCTCTCTTTCTTTCTTTAATACAATTTTTATTCTTTTGTTAGTGGACTACACAAAAGACTATTCTTACACACGGTATGTAAAATATATGGAAAAAGAGAACCTGGCAATATACCAGCATGAATCATCTATCTGCTACGTTCTTTTCTCTCTCATATATGATAAACCAATGATGATTCTGATGGGATTTCGGATCTTGGAGTTCATTTATTTATTCTTTGGGCTGGATTCGTGCTCGCATGAGTCTCGATCATAATATCTGGAGTTAGAATGGCATGGAATTGATTTCCTTTGCTGCTACACGTTGCATATTATACGTTGCATGTCTATGTATGACGTTAAAAAGCCCAGCTATATAAGCTCACTTTCAGTCCTAGTAACTTTTCTAAAAAAGACTGTGATAGTGTAGTCATTCTATATGCTAGTGATCCTGACAAAACACTTTCGTATAGTATAATACAAAGAGAGACTCACATTCCCTCCAGTTTATCAAATGTACAAGGAGCTATATAAGATGATTCTTTCGTAAGATTTCATTTTTTCCTGCCTGTTTATTACGCTCCCCCATGAAAGCAGTTTCTTTCTAATACAAGTTGCTTCCAGTTTCATTTTATGAGATAAAATCCATCGATATATAAATTCGCTTCTATTCGAGCTATCTCTCATCCCATTAAATTCTTACAAGGGAGAACTTAAATTATACAAGACTAACGGAGTTCCAATAAGTCAAAATCTTACAGAGATGAACAAGATGAAGGGGTTATATTCCATGATTAGAAAAGAAAAGAATATCCTTTATAACTTTACAAAAATGGCATTCATTTTTTATGCTAAAAAATACAATTGATTATAAACTGTCTCCGTTTTTTGAGTGAATGTTCAACATTTTAATGAGCATTGTGCAGTTCAATCGCAGTTCCGGTTTTTTATAGAATCCAATTTTTTGTAAAAGTTATCACTGTTACTGTCATTGTGAGTTAGATTTATGGAATTAAATTTATTGTGTTTTGTGTATATTTATGTCTTGTTACAGCACACACACATTCATCATAGGATAAAAATGTAGCATGAAATTTATGGTTTTTAATAAAAATGCTGCACAGTACAAAAATACTCTTGGTAAAATGTAAGAGCAAACTTACCTATTCTGTGTGTATATACTTTGGGATTTTGGTATGTGCAAGTCAAGCTAGTGTAGATATGGTTGAGCATTTTCTGCTCCTCTCATTCTATCACCTTGTCTCTGTCTTTCTTTCTCATTCTGACGTGAAAGAACAAAAGCTGAATGGGGTTTACCTTCTGGCTAGCTGCAACGGGATAGTACATTCAACATTTTACATGCAACATTGTAAGTTGTACTATCCACCTAGCAATACAGATAAAAAGCATTTGTTCACTTCTCCTCAAGGTCAGCATAACATTGACTTGGAAAAAGAGGAAAGGCAAGTTTAAGATTATTTCTACTATATGTGTATTCCATTTGCTTGTAAAATGTTGTGCTTACACACACGCACTCTTTATCTCTCTCTTTCAAACATTGTGTGGATAAATGAGGGAATGTGATCATGATGATGATAGTGGTGGCAGTAATGTGGTTTGTTGATGGGAAGAAAGGTTTGGAAGAACAGAGTAACTATAAAGTATTATCAAATCCCTCAAATCAATATGTCTGCTTTTAATGTCAAAATGACAAAAAAAAATTCTCCATGGTCTGGTCGAGTCATATAATCCAACAATATAGATATATACCTATATGCTTTACTGTGCTTTTTATTTCATATATAAAGAATAGTGTGCACTTATAATATTTCCTGTCATTAAAATCAAAGCGCTGCTTAAAAACAAGCGCATTAAATGCATAATATTATTATGCATTTCTATAAAAAGCAATGCATTCAAATGGTTTTTCATGAATGAGTTCAATTGAAGCCAAACCTCTCGAGAATAAGTATTTAGGTGAATAGTCTTAAAAAATTATTATATTCAAGTACTTTTCATTCGAAGGTTGTGGACAAATCTAAACAGTTCTAAGCTAGTTTTAGGTATTTGTCACACTAATTACCAAGTTCATTTAAGTGGACTGCGGACATTGTAAATCGTTTAGCAATTCAGTTATTCAACTCTATATATGTAGTATAATGTCCTCGCAGTCACATCTGTAATTAGTGGTTTCTATTATGGCAGTCCGCTGCCTCTTTCAGTAAGTAGCTGACTGTACTTTGACATTTATATTCCCTGAAATATTTACGATTCAATGAGTGCATTCGCTCTGCCCAATTACCAATCATATAAAATCCAATTTAACTGCAATTGCAATTGTCATTTATTGCCTATACATATACTGTATATTATTAGAGTGCTCCGAGGAATGCTGTCCATTTTAGCAAAGAATGAGATCTAATCAATACTAGCAGGAATATAACGTAGCGTGCCAAGTTAATATACCTATATACATATATATTGCTCCTAAGTACATCTCAAGTCAATTCGATTCTAGATAATGTATGTACCCGATGATAGGCAATATAATTCGCGAAATCAGAAGCAGAATGGAGCAACGGCGAGAGTGCCCTTTCCTTCATAATTTGGTATGTATCGTAATCCGATGCATCTATCCGACTCAACTATGGATGATGGAAGTATATTACTCCACACATCGCATCCAGCTGTGAGAATTGGTTTGAGTTTTTGCTTTGACGCATGAGTAAATTTTCTTCCCATCTATATTATTCCATTGAGAAAGCTTTGATGCGAGCACGAAAAGTCCAATATTGTTAAGACTCATTGGAACAACATACATTATTATACGAAAAGCTGATACATTCTCTGAAATGCGAAAACCAAATTGCAAAACAGTAATTATCCTGAATAACTACCTAAAGCAGTTTTGATAGCTGCAATAAAATTTGTTGGTAGTTGTTACATATCACCCGTGTTATGCAGACTTTTCTTCCGCTCTCCGCTCCCCACATCAACATCATAATGGGGCCTAGAGCTCTTATTTCTTGCTTCTGTGCTTCAATTTCAATTCAATGTCCTTTCGTTCTGAGCTCTATGCTTGGAGTCTACACACATTCCTCCCCAGGTTTAATGTAAAGGTTGAACTTTTCTTTTATACCCCTTTAGGCATGGAAATAAGTTTTGCTAGAGCTGCTCTGTTGAGCCACATAAATCAATGGTCTCTTTCATTGTTCTTCAATGTGAAGCAGAGTACGGAAACAAGGATTAAATCACTGGATATATATTCCAACTTTTATTGTTTTGAAAATGAAGGAATTTTGCCTTTGAAAAAGCAGTTAAGGTATATTTTCAACAACCCCAAAATGCACTATTTTCACATTTCCTCCCTTCGCCCTATTGTTGTTATTCTTATTGCATTTTTATAGTACGAATATTGTTTCATAACGTTTCGCAGAAAAAGGGAAAAGCGGATATAGGGATCATAATAATGCGCCTTTTGTTGAAGATGTGAGGAAGAAAAACCGTAGAGAGATATATCTTTTGCTTATACTTATATTTATACTGTAGACGGCAAGACTACCCTGTTGGCTTTCTTATTTCAACTAAATGTACATTTACTCTGAGAACAAATTTATCTTTGGATATTATATTAAAAAGGTTTGTGCGTTGGTAGTTGGTTATAACACCAAATACGTATTGTGTACTATATATACACACACGTACATCTGCACATCTAGTATATGGAAAACTATGGAAAACAATTACCCTAAATCGTCATCCTCAGCATAAGCATAAGTAGTGTAAGTAGCATACACACATTTTTTCGCTGCTTTCCTTGTCGTTATATATTCTTCTGTCGTCCCCATACATTATTGGTGTTAAAGCAGCCTGGATCCGTCATAAAACTGAATAAAGAGTCATTTCATTTTCATTTTTATTGTTATGTCCGAGAGCAATAACAAAACATCTAAACAAACAATAAAAAGACCTGAGTACATGCTACGTAAACATTTGTAGAGGCAGAAGAGAGAGAAAAAAAGCAAGCTGGCTCATTCACGATTATGCTGCATAAGAAGTATTGGAGTGTAGAGCATAAAAGCATACAAAAATCCAGCCTTGCCTAGAGAGAGAGAGAACATATAAAATATAATATTTTGATAAATTTTGTGCTAACATGATGAGGAGGGTATGGTGATGTGATGATGCAAATCAATGTCGATAGATTGCTGCCATGGGAGACTTGCTTTATTACTGAGAAGGGCTAAGTTATGTACGGACAAAAAATGCCTTTTGGAACGAAGAGTCACTTTTTTTCACCTGCCCCAGATTTTCCCCAGAAATTTTATTTCAACTATCAAGTGTAATCTTGCGTATATAGCCATACTAAAGCTACTTATCACTGTACTGTAGCAACACCAATACAACCAGAATGATAAGTATTTACGGAGTGACTTATTAGCGCATTATATGTATGTATTTTGAGTTATGTATGTATTTCGAGAGGAGACTGGAAAAGTTTGTTAGTTTATGCTCATGTCACCATTATAATGTGTGTCACGCAGATGACAAGAAGTCATTGGAAAGAGAGAAACTGCCTTTTCTGATCGTGTAAACGAGTGCTAATGAGTTTTCAAAGATTTCGGAGTACAATAATAGTTTGTCAGCTAAATTTACTCATAATATTCCTACCAAATTATAACAAAATAAATATAATTTCAATAATGCGTTGCATT
>JAANSM010003235.1:0-13303 GCA_036850725.1 Orchesella villosa | reverse complement strand
CCAAAATAGCTATTAAATTTTTTACGAGAGAGGAGTCAATATATAAGATTTCGTGTGTCTGGGTCTGCACCCAGCTCAAATGACACTAGTAAAAATGAAAACAACCTATAATTTTTATGTATTGTCAATAAATACAAAAAACAAAAAGTGAAAAGGGTTAACAAGGGAATCACATTCCCAAATTAGACCACTTTAGTGCATTTGAGGTTTGAGGATGAATATAATTTGGAAATAGGGTGTTTTTAAGGAAAGTCTTTTTTATATAAAGAAAAGAAAAAATGGGAGTTAACACGCTAAAATGAAATATGATTTTGCTACATCATTCCTTGAGTGGTGATCACAATAACACGGTTTAAATAATGGAGTACTGAGCACATCTCTTTTCTTGTGAGAGAAAAAAATGGGTAATTTGTAATGGTGTTTTATGCTCATTAGTTGTAAACATGCTTTCATCTTCTTTAAAATGCTGGAGAGAGAGAGAGATAATATGCCATTGTTTTTTCTTTTTTTTATATATAGCTCGATCCGGTTTTGAAAGGGGCTGAGGCTGAGTCGGCTTCGAGAATAAGACGGAGATTTAGAAGAAAAAGATGAACGATGAACGAGCACAATCCCAATCAGCAATCACATGGAAAGAAGACACGTTATTTGTCGTCCTTTAAAGATATTTCAGGTATGCCATACATAAACTAAAAAAAACCCTCCCAAAAAAACTCCATAAATCTTCTTGAACTCGTGCCTAGCCTGTCGTTAAAAAGGTATCAAAATCTCAAAGAATGTATGAAGTATGTGCCTTACCTGGTCTGTTATTATTGTCTGCCACAATCGTCTTATATGAGCTCATATATTTTGTTGAGCCCCCATCCATATTATGAGTGTGTATATCTAATCATGTAGGCATAGGTCCATTGTTGTTGTGGCTCCTGCAGTTTATGTTTTGGGGAGATGAGATGAGAAGATGATGATGATGACGCGCAGATTGTTGATGGTGATGTGAAGCTCATGATGATGATCATGATGACTCTTTTGTGTTTTTCTGTACCATACCGGTATATTCTTTACTCGGTTTTCACATAATAGCCCATCATGATCATGATGGTCTTCCTCAGGAATGTATTAAAATACCAGAGTTTTATGTATTGCATTGTGCGCATTGCATTAAATTGTGATGATGTGATGTGATGATGAAATGAAATACAAAAATGGTATTTTCAATGTTCAAATTTTCAATGTTGCGTCTTGGCGTCTATAATGCTTATATAGATATTTTATACATTTTTGCTCGCACACTACCATCTCATACATTCTACATTCCATCAAGAGTTTTTGTGTGAGAAAGGAAATGGTGAAGAGAGAAAAAAATGAGTCAAAGAATGCAGAGAATTTCTGGATTTTCAAGAATTTCAATCTCTTACGTATACAAGATTATATATAAAAAATGAAAGAATTTTTTACACTTTCTTTCATAGCATTACAGACACCAAAAAAAAGCCAATAAACCTTTGCACCGTATTCATTATTCCGATGAGGATAATAATGATGACGAAGGCTTCAATTCAAAAGCAGGTATGGCACCATCATCAAATCACCGACGCCGCGCTGCAGAAGAGGACAAAATATTTTCGGTTTTCATAACGTTACGAAAAACCAAAACCAAAGTCCATTGTTGATTGTGTAAAAATAGAATTGAGTAATGTTTAATAGAAGGAAAAAAGGAGGAGCTGTTTTTTAACAGGACTAAAAAGTGTGTGTAAAATGAATGATAATCACGAAAAATTCTTATAATACTCAAGAACGGCANATAATACTCAAGAACGGCAACGTGAAGAAGGTCAATAGCATTTTCCCAAGACATTCCTGTGGTGGACGAAGAAAAACCGTGTGTTTCCTGACATTTTTTTTTACTAATTTGTTTGTATGAAATGTGGATGAGCTCACCACCGCTCACCATTTACATTCCTTTCCATTAAAAATACGTTCGATTCATGTGGGCTGCTGGCTTGATAAAGAAATGTTATAATGTTTCTCTTTAAATTTCTTCCTTTTTTGAATCTTCTTCAACATCTCTCTCTCTCTCATTCCTTTTTCTCTCTCGTTTAACAATTCACATATGTGAGCGAGCAAATATCCCAATCATCATTATTGCATTTGTCCTGTTAACTTTTGGTTTCATCCTCTTCAAAGAAAAAGGATTGAGGATATCCGGTGGAGTAACTTTTTGGCAATTTTTTGGCGCTTTGGCGTCGCCAGTCTCGACTTTAAGGCTTCTTCCTTAAGAGCTCAATGGTGCAGTCTTCTTCTTCTTCGAAATGTCTTTCTTTTTCTTCTGTGTTGACATTGATCTTGAAAAAATGTCTATGAGCTTGAGCTTAAGTAACAGAAAAGATGCATTGCGTATATATATCATCGCATCTTTTCTTCAATATCTTGGCAAATTCGCTCAGTTCACTGACCACAACGTTTAACAATGCAATGTTGCAAGCCGGTTTCGCTCAACTTGATATATGAATTAAGATGGAAGAAACACTTTTTCATTTGTTGCCTTTAAAAGGATATCCATTTTTCCTTTTGGTTGCTCGCTGCTCTGCTCATAATGAGAATTCAACTCGCTACCTGGTCTTGATCCTCCGCTGATCTTGAGGAGAGACCAGCCAGGAAGAAAGTAAATAAATATAAGCAATAACTCTGATTTTTATTGGCTATAGTGACATAATGATGACTTTTCCCCTCTTTAAATCAATTAAGGTATTTCTCTATCTGCCAAAACAGCTCACAATAGGTAGCACGTACATATAATACTGGACTTCTACTCGCGACTGGTTTTGTCTTCTTCTCACTCACCTTCATTTTCAATTTTCAATCTCTTGATTAGTTTTTGAACTTTGGACTGGGATTGAATTGAGAATGAGACAGGGTTAAAAAAGTATTAAAGTATAAAAGACGAGTTGATTTCAAGATTAATTTTTTTCTTCAGGAAGCAAACGTATCCCATATCCCAATCACAAGGCTATGATCTTTGATCAGGATTAGGTTTCATGAAATTATCGATTAGCTCAATGTAATGGATAGTTTGATAAAGGTGAGTATTGATTAAATTGCATGGTTTGCAATTTCCCTTTCAACATTTTTACGTCTTTTTAATCTGCAGCGGACGAGACGAGACGAGAGAAGTCCGCACTCAGCCATGCAGATTAGTTTCAATTAGGCGAATTCTTCTCGTATTAAATTTGCCAATAACAAAAAAGAAGAAGTTTGATTTATGATTTGTGCGAAACAATAATTATAATAATTTTGTATGGAAATGGAAGTGGTAATTGTTGGTCTTTGCGGATGCAAATTTGCAAAAACTGGCTTTGATTTTGATTCATGTAAATTGATATCTAGAGCAAAAGAGCAGAGATAGGAAATAGGATGGATATTTCAACAATGGACGAGACTACGAGACGAGATCATTTTTTATTTTGGCAAAGAGCTTTCTTCTCATCCAGACAAGAATCAGAATGAGCATCAACGATCAACAAGCGAGAAGAATCGCAGTAGTTTCGTTTCATTGTGCCAATTGAACAATTTCCCTGTGTGAACAATAATTGTAACAATCATTTATTATCTGTATTGACAGGTTAAACTGTATATATTTATCAGACTGCTGAGAAAACCGTAGCAAATCAGCATAATATCAACAAAACTTATATGCTTATCTTGTTGTCAGTTGCCAAAGCCAACTTTTATAGAGATGCACAATATTATTATAATTTATAATGCATTCGCATTCAGATAGAGGCAATCATCATATCATCATAATCATCATCTCAAAGAATCTCAGTAGGTTGCCATTTACCCAGTCTCTATCTCTCTCTCCACTTACGATAATTGTCAAGGTGTTTGCCGGAAAAAATTGCGAGATATCAGCAGCAACAGCATGAACACCACAGCAATTGAACTTATGATTAGTTTTGGCTACCTATTGAGCCATATACCCCCACAGTTCAAAAGCACATTTATCACACATGCTTAAATTGGCTTATTGCTCATGATGATATGATACTTGTCACTCTTTACAATATATCATTATGAAATCACAATCACGGAGTCTCAAATCACCAATAATTCATTGTCATAATAAGCTTCTGAGAAGTTTACAGTCAACAAGAACAAAATGCTTCACTAAATTATTCATTGATGAAAAAATCATTGCGAAATTAACAAAATAGAAACATTTTTTGACAACCTGTGGTTTGGTTTTTCTACACGTCAAGCAAGTCAATCCTCATCTTCAGTTGACTTGTGTCAACTCAATCATGCTCTAACGAAAATACTAAAAAAAATATGGAAGAAAATATTTTTGGCTGAAATTCTAAAATTTCAAGAAATTATATTGATATTGGTATATTGGTATATGTAACAGACATTCTAAAGCATATTCAGACTGAAATGTAACAGAATAGAAAGGTGTATCACCTTCACCACACCGTCCACACCATGCTTGCACATTTTTGTCCTATGATTTGTATTGGTAGTGCATTGTGCATTGTTAAAAAGTACATGAATATCCTTATGAAATCATATTAAGATTGCATTACGCATTGGATTGCATATCCATGCCACATCCACATGGTAAAATGAATGACGGTTTGTGATTGTGACTAGTTTTTAGTGTTTAGTTTAGGTAGTGCACAATGTAATATCGGCTGTAAGTTTGCAGATAAAAAAGTCCATATAAGCTATATAGCTAAGCTAAATGGTGATATGAGTGTGCTTGTGTGTGATTATTACTTATGAGTGAAGAAGAGACTTGTCTTTGCACTCAAATCTCACTACTCCCTGCATCATCATCATCATCATCTTTATTTGTTATATTATATGTTTGTCGAGGTCTGGGTCTAGGTCTTGTAATAATCACAATCAGGATCAACATCTTCCACAACACATTCTTAATACAAATATCTTATTCACAACTTACAACTTACAACAGGTAGTAATAGCTATGGCTATATGGTGTGGTTTGGTTTGTGTTATGTTGGTAGCTCTCTTACACTCTTACATATTAGGCTCATTTGCTAAGCTGACTCTCCGGCCGTCACCTTGTCCTCCTAGTTGATAGATATAGGGTCTGATATATTACATCAGAATCAGAGCGTTCTATCCTCACATCAATCGTATCGTCAATAAAGAACCAAACGTCCAAGCCCCAACCACACGCCACGCGGTAGGCTGGTCTCAAGATCAGGATCAGAAATTCCAGTTCTTCCAGTGGCACCTAAACCAACTCACCTGATAACCTCAACCCAATTTATATATACCGGCTCCATCTCCAATCCACATCCACATCCACCTTCTGGAAAATTATTTAATTTTTTGGTTGATCGCTTGATTTTGATCGTTGAAAAAATTCTTGAGATTCCATCTTCCTGAGATTCTTATATAAGTATTGGTTCCAGTTTGTAGTTTGGTAGTTGGTTTGGTCATTGGTGGCACGAGCTGAGCAACAGATCAAATTGAAAGATTTGAGCTGAATTCTGAATTGTAAAATTGAAGTATTGTTCATGTTCTCCAGGGAAATTCCCAGGTAGTTTTAGTCTTGTCTACCTTTACTTCAAGACTTCAACGTTTTCTTCACTAATCAAAGTTTTTGTATAGATTTTTTTGGTTCAAGAAAAAACATCAACATTTTTATACTCAAACCTGGAGTGACTCACAGTGAGGTGCATTTTACAACTTTGTTCATTCTCTCTGACTCTCTGCCCATCATCATCCTACGCAGCAAGCGTCTTCGTGCTCCTGTTACAGAGATATAGAGAGCTAAATATCTTGTCTTGCTGTAAAAACAACGGTTGCACTTGTAGCCCCAACACCTCATAAATCTTGCTACCTCCGCTGGAATCCTGGAACAGTGACATGTCCGCCTGTCCAAATCCAAATAAAAACTAAAGAGCTAGACAAAAAAAAGTTATGCACATCGTATCAGCAGTGCCATTCCCGTTTTCAATAAGAAAAACGTACGTGTATGGTTCTTTAGTGACTACAGAATTGCCAACTGGAGTGGACCAGAGAGAGTAAAAATCGTTTGGCATGAATTTTATTAAATCTTGTGTGTCTACTTTTTTCAGACATAAAAAATTAGGTGGGCAGCTTAGTATAGCTTGTAGCTGCTGCTGACTGCATTAACAAAATTAAATTCCTCCTGATCAACTTGTCCAATTCGTTCTCGCCGGCTCAACTTTCTTTTCTTGGAAAATTGGAACTGTTTCGGGTGAATTTAAATCGTCTTTCAATTGTACTTTGCAATAGTTTTCCAGGATTCGCATTTGCCGAAAAAATATAGGTAGAAGAGAGAGAGCGCGACGCCGTGTAAAAAAAGTTTGGTAATTTTGTTGCAACTTAATAATTACATTTAATATCATGTTCGGCCAACAATCTTCAAATGGATTTCCAGTTCCACAAAAAAAGTTTACTCTTGGGGAGACTGTCAAAGAACAGTTTTTTGAATCATTAGTGTATCCGTTTGTTTCATGATGTTTAAGTAAAAAGGAGGTCAAGAGGAGAGCGAGCGCGGATGAGAAACTGAAACCCAACTTTTTTTTTCTTTATCTGTGTAGTTTTTTTCTGTGCTTATATTATCACGTTATAAAAGTATTGGATGACTATGAGCTACTACATATTTGAGCTGAGAAAAAAATAAACTTTTTTCTCTTCTTGAGACGATAAATTTGCAAAAAAAGAAGAAACAAAGCAGAAAGGAAAAGGGAACTTTTGTTCATCATCATCATCAGGAGGAGTGTTACAAAAGGACTAGTTTTGGTTATAAGCTACACGATTATTCCCTTACACAGCCCGTATTTGGAGCAGAGAGACAAATGACCCAGAGCCCATCAATTTTTTAAGGATAATAAACCAACTCATGCAAAAATGGCTTCCTATTCATGGGTTTTGGAGATGACAAAGGAAAACAGGAGGAGAAGGAGGAGTAGCAGTAGTTCTTGTAGTAATAGAAACAAGAGCAGGAGATGCACCTTCAAATATTTCACGGTAAGGCATATAAAACAAGAGAAAAAAAAGTTTTATCTGACAAGTTTTAGCGACATAAATCATTTTTTTGATATCATTTCTTTTAGATTTTGGATTCATAAAATTTATTCAAAATGTTGAATATTAAGAGAAATGTATAAAATATATATAAATATTTATCCTAAAGGGAAAATGGCTTATTTGCAAGTAGCAATAATGTAGCGTAAAAGACACACATCATAAGCATTAGAGGAAAAAGGGGATTTATGATGATGACCCAGTCATGCATATAGAGACTTACTTTTTTTCATATCCTCATGCCTCATACATGTCGCCTTTTGTCGTGTGTACGAGAAGATTAGAAAGAAAATGAACAGAATTTATATTTTATTTAGGTATTTGTAAGAGATCTCCATATTTTTGCTCATTTTCATTCCATTCAGGAACTATAAAGTAAACGAGCCGGACCCAAAGGGCTATTCTTGGTAGTAGGCGCATGTAAAACCTGTATATTTACATCTCTATCTGGACCATAACCGCAAAGAGAGAGAGAGTAGGCGTTCTACATTGTAGAACGTTGTAGAAGAGCTTATTAGCTATATATGTACTTTATGATGATGTGGAGAACACAGTCGAAATTTTTTTTGGGGATTTTGCCTATTATTGTATCAGATGGCCAATACTATATGGGCTGATTTTTCATTCATATTATTATGATTCACGTGCCCTGTTATTAGCGTCTAATATTGCGGATGATCGAGAGAGGATAAATAATCACATTATTATTTTAGCTAGCTTCTTTATTTAGAGACAAAATCCAATATCCAATCCACTCCAAAATAGAGTAAAACACACTGAGTCGCAGGAAAAAAAATTTAATGTGTACATAAATGGGAGCAAGTTTGGATGTGGTCAAGTCAATTTTCAATGTCAAGCAAAAGCTCAAGAACTCAAAAGAATGAAGAGGATGCCTATATATATAGCGATGATATGATATGATTGCCGATTGAGGTAAAAAGTAAGGCACGTACACGTAGTCAGTAATCATCACAGCATGTGTCTGCTCTGAATCTGAATCAATAGCACTGACCACACCGTTTAGTACCTAAATTTATGTATGTATTCACATTTTTTTTTATTGAAATGTAAAATGTGATGGGATTTCAGGATCTGAAAGTGAATATAAATAATAATGAAGGTAGAGTCAAGAGTGGATTTTTCATGTGATATTTTTTTTATAAAGGTTTTATATATATTTAGGTATATAAGCACTGTTTAAATAAGATCAGAATATTGTGTGGAATTTCTCAGGAGAGGTCTTGACTTTTTGCAAGATCTGGGCAAGGCATATAATATGGGAGAGGGAGAGCTAAAGATTGCCATATTTGTAAGATATTAGCATACATTGTCAAAATAAAAATCTTTTATGATAATAGGCCAACACAGCACACCGTTGTATAAAATTATGTTGGTGAAGTTGGTGGTTGTTTTTTTCTTGCAGTGCGCAAATGCTCTATTATTATTTATAGTGAATTACTTGACTGGAGATTCCATATCTTGTGGAGAATCTCTCTCTCTCTAGTTCCCCACTAACAATATCAGGTTAATTACAAAGCGCAGGTGCGATGTGAAGGGGAAACTACGCATTTAAAAGTGTAACGTGATGTTTAAACTGCCTCTAGCAAAAATAGGGAAGGATAGATATATCGGCTTTTCAATTTTCAATGAGAGTAGGCATTAATATTGGCATTACCGAATAGATTACGATAAAATATTGTAATCGTTCCTTCAGGTCATTTTGCATGAGGATATCCAAAATCCAGACAGATAAAACTTCTTAACTATTACTGATAATCTGGTTCTGGTTTGGTTTGGTTTTACGCCGTTCAACAATTTTCCAAATCAATTGTAAATCTAAATTATGGTGCGGTACGTATATACATGTGTCTCTTTGTGGATGATAGAGAGACACCGGACAAAAGAAAGATAGGCATCATTAGCAACAACATATCAATGCATAAAAAATGTTGGAAGAATCATTAATCTTCGCTAAAATAATTAGCAAACTGTCTGCCCCTTATATTTTTTGCGGTATGTCGCGTTATAGTTGTCAGCCATTCTTTTCACGAGGTCGGTCACTTGTTACATTTTTTTACGGAACGGTTTGTTCGGTTTGGTATAGTTTTTTCTTATAAGAGTTTTTTTTTGTGTGGCTTGGCTGTTGAGCTGTTGTATATATAATATATTAGATAATTTGTTAGAGAAATTAATTTTATTGACAGTTGACACCACATAGCACTATTCATGTCAAGAAGATGACATTCTGTTCGGGCGTATAGTTATTCTTTCAATTGAATCTTTGAATGTACATAATAATGGACTATTTATGTATGCTTGTCTTCACTGAATGGAATCAAAAATCAATGTTGAGCTATATTTTCACCTTGCTCTTGACATCTATACAGAATGATGGAGACAGAAATGGGATGTTAGATCTGTTCACATTCACATTCTTTGTTTCAGGATTTAAAATCTAGCAAAATTGCGCAACTTGGGAATATGCGGTAGCATAAGGTGTTTTGCTACTAAAGCGCCACTCAGTTATTTTTAGAAACTTTTATAAATATTTTATGATGTAGATCGGTAGGTCATTGCTGCAGCGTAAATCTTGTTTCTAATTCTAGTTGCGAAGGTATGTCATTTGTTCAGAAACGTAATAATAACCGGTGTCAATTATCATAGTTTTTATCCAGTAATAAAAACTGCTCCAATAAACGACTTGAAATTCACAATAGAATAGAGAAGTTATTATTATCCCAACATATTTTTTTTTGAAATTGTAAAAATGTTAAAAAAATGATAAAACGATCTCTTTCAAGTCTTCAAGTATTCCACATGTGGTTTTTGGTTTCTGTTGACATTTAAAAAGGGGGCCACCATTGAATTTGCATTGTCAGGAATTGAGCAGTTGAGTTTTGCTAGTTGATAACATCAATTTTGTGGTGACAGGCAAGATTTTTGCGATTACGTCCGTCCATGTCTATGTTCATGCGGTTTACATATAAGAATGAATGACTCTAAACTACCTACGCATTCTCTTGCAATTTCTGTCAATTCATTCTTTCCCACAGAGACACTTTGATTGTAATAAAATGGTCTTATGGAATGCAGTTTTTTTCCCTTCCTCTCATTCATCATCAAATTATTCTCACATAACATAATTTAAAGTGTGGGTTACATATTCACACTCACTCACACTGACTCATATTGGAATTCAGAGAAAACGAAACCACAAAGGAAAAGTGCATATAACTTGTCAATTGTCATGTACATTTTGTATATATCCTTCTCAAGCATCTAACTTGCGAGAGTTTAAAGTCTTTCTGCACATTCAACATTTGTCAACAAAAACATGATAGCTCTCTACGGCTATGATTTGATTCTCCTCGTGAGCATTGTTGGTGTGACCCTGTCAATAATTAAGTGTGGAAGTAATTTCATGAATTGCACTTTTTAATTCTGAATGTATTTTATCAAAATAATAATCTGACTCATACTCACTTGATTCACAATTCACAACTCGCATAATATAAAATTTTTGCAATTTTTGCAACTTGTATATAATGTACTCATGGTATCATGGAAAAGGAATTTGTTAAAAGCTATATAAGCACATAAGATTAAAGAGTAAAATTTTATATGTATTTTTTGTCCATTTAATGTTTTAAATAGGTAATCTCAATCTCGCCTATACTGCTGATGCTGTCAATTGTGCAGAACTAATCATATAACGAAACTCTATATTTGCTTTGCTGATTGTGAATATTATACGCTCAGTTCCTTTTTGATTGACAATTTGTCCTTTGCCTTGCCTTTCAAAATGTTGCAGTCATTTAATGGAGCTTGAATTAGAACTTAATTAGCTTTGAGATTTCTTTGCTGATGCTGCTGATGCATTTCCTTGATCGTCTTTCGTCTTTCGTTGTACAAAATATATCCATACCTAAGTTTGAAGTTACTATATACGTCTCTATATATCTAGCCACTTACTTAACAATTGACAATAGAATCGCTTGAAAAAGGATACCAAAATATACCTATGAAAGTGTTGTAAAGAAAAGAGAGGCTAATTACTCCAATGTTTTAATCAATCCAATGTAAATATAAATTGGCAGTTGAAGAAGAAGCTCATCATCATTAATTGAGTTTTTATATTGTCAATTGTGGGGGGAGGTGATAATAATGTTCGTTGTGTGGAAAAGTAAACAATGACTCAATAAGCGTAGGGTTTTTGTCTTGTGTGTAGAATTGACGTGACACTTTGGCACAAGTATGTAACATAAATGAGCCATGAGGTAGTTTTGCTACTTATACATATCAACTATATTGACGCATCGAAATGTTTGGTTTTGATTTGGGTACTTCGATTGCATTGTCAATGCCTCTGTCAATAAGTTTTTGATGGTGTAGGTTCCCTATTATTGTGATTCTTACATGCACGAATAATATAATCGCCACTAATTATACTGTCTTAAATGTGTAAATTAAGGGACAAGGAAGATGGAAGATTCACTGAATAAAATTATAGGTGATTGTTATGTCGAAGCAAATGTAAATTGCATCTGTGATTTTTACAAAATATTTCGTATTAATTTCCAAGTTGGTTTTAAAGAGGTGTCCTATTTTGGAAAAATATTGTGATTGTAACCTGACGGAACTGTGAAGATAAATGAAAGAATCGTATTTTTTTCTTTCTCTCGATTATATTCTAAGACTCATCCAATGCTCACGACTAAGAGCTGTCATCTGTCACTAACCAGCGTGAGCAAGCAGAATACAATAGTTTTAGTGTGTTTTGGATGGATTTAAAATGACAGATTTTTTCTTGCATTGAATTCTCTGCAAAAAACAGAAAGAAAATCTGTCATTTCATTCTTATATTCCAAAAATGTTCAAAACTTGTTTTGAGTTCTGAATCTTGATGGAGATTTCAAGTTCGCCTAGATTTCAAAATATTATTTTAGCTATGGGATTTTGCTCGTGGGTTGTGGCTTGTGGCTACTCCTCAACTTTGCAATTTCATTAATTGCGAATAATATTACGAAGGAGAATTAAGACAAATTGATTTCATGATAAGATATCATGCAAACACTAAACATTTTACGTTGATTTGATTTTTTCCTTTTATGCAAATGAAATTACATCACATTATCTCCTCTCAACTCTCCTCAATTCAACATTTTCTCTTCTGGAGATTGTTTGGCAGTCACAAGGTTAATTAGTTTTTAAAAGAATTTTTGTGCTAACAAAAAAACGTGACCACCCTGTGAGCCACACTTCATTCAACTGGATTTTATGTTGGGATGTTGGGAAGTGGCCATACGACGATGCTATATTGTATTTTGCTCTTGTGCAATTTGTTGGTGGTGGCGTGGTGGCTTGGCGATAATGAGGAGATTCTCATTTCTCAAAACTTAAAAGGGAAAAAGGCATTTTTGCAGTTGTTCGTTGTTCTTTCAATTGAAATAGTATACTTTGGCTAGACAGCTAACAGCATTCAAAATACTCAAGCCATTTATCAAACGTTATTGATATCGGGCGTTCACCAAAATGTAAGGAATAAAAAGGGCATTCCAAACTCCAAGATTTAAATAGAAATATTTAGATAGAGTATCCCGTCGATGATAATTTATTACTGCATCATTTAATTAACAAGTGGACAACATCATCACATTATATTATTATATGTTATAAGCACATTGAGTGGACACTCCTGTCTCAAATTTCTTAAGTGAATTTATGAGGTTTTGGACGTTGGAGGATGAAGAAAGGGTGAGTCGTTGAGCGGACACGCATGGGAAGAATGCAATTTAACCTGATACCAATCTTTATTGATTTGATTTAACAAAATGGAAAAGTTTGTGACACATCAACAGTTCATATTGGTTTTTTTTATTGGCGTTGATCTTGAACATGAGCATCAAACTTTGCCCTTCCAATTTGCATATTTATAAATTGATCTGTATCAAAATATCAACATGATCAAGAGATCAAGAGTTTCAGTTTTTAATCCGAGTCATCCTCATCTGTCTGCCTAATCCAGTTGCTCGCATAAATTCAGTCTGAGCTAAAAAAAATTCTTCTTTGTCTCCCATTTTTTATGGGACAAGTATTACCTATCAAGAAAAATATTATATATTCCGTTGAAACCAGTCAACTTCATCTTCATTATCCCTCCTAATTAAGTCAGTTTATTCAATGAGGAAACTTGAGGATAAGATAATGTAATGTGATATAG
>JAANSM010003234.1:0-13304 GCA_036850725.1 Orchesella villosa | reverse complement strand
AAGGGACAAATCTTTATCGGCGGTTCTATCACTAAAGATAGCAAAGTGGAAGTTATCAAGGATCCGGAGTTGACAGTAAAGCAAACATCTTGTTTCTTTGAAATTAATTAAGCTCATCAAAATTGAGAACGTTTTTTTTGAAATCATACCATGTTGTATCTTATAGGAGCAACCGGAACCACTTTTTGTGAAAGGTGTAAAAGTTGAAGGAGGTCCACAGATGCTCCAATTGAGCTTGGATGGAAAACGAATGTTTGTGACTACGTCTTTATTTTCTAAATGGGATAAACAGTTCTATGGCGAACTGATGAAGTAAGTGTTATTTCAAAAAACATTTTGTTTGTTCAATAGTGATTAAAATGAATGGATTTTCTAATGCTAATTTATTGTAATTGATTGTTAAAATAGAGCTGGCACATGCATGCTGCAAGTGGACGTGGATGTAGTCAACGGGGGTATGAAAATCAACCCCGACTTTTTGGTAGATTTCGGAAAAGAGCCTGATGGTCCTGCACTAGCTCATGAAGTTAGGTACCCTGGAGGTGACTGCTCATCTGACATTTTTCTCGCCAAATGTAATTAAACAGTATTGAATTTGGTACCTATGCTTAAAAAGGGTTTTTCAAGATTGTGAGTAAACAGGGGATTGATATTATTAGTAAATTAGCTTTATTAAACATTATTAGTCCTACATACAAGTTCCCTTGAAGGAAACAGATTCAATTGCAAGTGTTACTTAAAAATAACAATAAAAACTGTCAAAAACAAACAAACTCATTACTTCAACGCAAAAATCTTCAACACAAAGCATAAAACCATGCCAAAAACACATTCATAAAATGATATTTACTTTGTTACGGTTAACAATGAATAGATTAAAAGTCAATATTATAAAGATCAGTATAAGTATACACAGGAACGTAGTTAAAATTAAAGATCAAATAAAACGGAGTACAGCAGTGATTAATTCATTTTTTGGCGTTTTCTGTAAAATGCATTATAATTATATTTACATAGGTAAATGCAACAAACAGGATTTATGATAGTTATCAGGAGTTTTGTCAGTCACAAATAATTTTCTTCTGATAAATAGGGAACGCTTCAAAAATTCTTGAGCCATTCTTCAACTTTTGATGAATGAGTGCTTCTCCAGTGAATATTATTGATGATATTTTCCACTGCATATTTTCGAGCATTTGTTCCAGCACCACCGTTAGGATACTTCTCAAAGAGGTCGAATACCTTCAAGGAAGAAGTAAACATTATCAATTACACGCACAGACTGCAGACAGACTATTGCATGCTATATTGTATTATCATAATGAAGTGCTTCTGGTTACCTCCTTTAACTCGTCTTCATTTGAGAATTCAGAGGTAAGATCTTGAACGACACGTCCAAAGTACTTGCTATCAATGCCAAATTTATCAGAAAGCTTCTTGAATTCATTCCTACAACAGAAAAATATTTGTCATTGATTACAATTAGTGGACAAAATATACAAAATTTANAAATATACAAAATTTATGATCAGGTTCCGAACTTAATACTTACTTGTAAAAGTTCCATACGATCGGATTACCAACGGGATTTTGTCCAATGTATTTCAAAACTCCAAAGTAGTCCTGTTTACGAACTACCTTGTCGTCTTGAGCCAGATCCAGCAGCCTAGGAATGAAAAAAGTTTGTACAGCATTTATAACTACAGCCAGATTAAATGACCAGAAGAAAATATAAGATTGATTGACTTACTGTTGAATTAAGTCTGCGTTTTGAATGCTAGCGAGACCCCTGAGTAGCCTTACTCTTTCTTGAGGATCATTTTCATTCATATAGCGTTTCCATACTTGCTGCCAAGTTGCATTGTCAGCTTGGTACATACCTGCATTATGTGCATATATAAGTTAGCAAATGCTCTATAAGAAAATTGCAGTTTTGCTTGATAAAGTAATATATCTACCCCATTTGTAAACGACATCCCGAAAACCACCCAACACATTTTCTGAAGACTCAAGGGACGAATTAAGTAATTCGGATGCATGTTGTCGACACTTTTGAAGCTCGAATTCACAAGCCAGAGAGATAATCTTAGGTTTGATCAATCTATTCATGGAAAAGAACAGTGTGTGGCTTCTTATCACTTGATGAGTTACATCTTATTCTCAAACACTACTCTAACAGACTTATCAAAACGGTTACTTACCTCTTCATGAGATCTTCCTCCTCCGTGTCCTTCCATTCCAGACTATCATATGCTTTTTCAACGAGCCCTTGCATATATCTCTATAAGTTATAATTAGTGTAATAAAAATGTTTCTGAAATTTCCTTTCCGTCTTCTCATCTTTGAGAATAAAAGAAGCATACCTGGTAAGTAGGATATACATCTGGAGAAGTTTTCCGAAGAAGCTTCCCAATTTTTCTTAAATGTCCATCAGCACAGTCCCACAACAAAAACTCTGTTTCTCCCTTCAAAATCTGAGCAAATTCCAATGCCAATGAGAAGTCTTGAGTGTAGTTACCATTCGCTAAGGAAAAGAGATCTCTCATGAGACCACATTTATCTGGCACTGTCCAATGGTCTATGAGTTCCTGTTGAATCTTTCGAACCATAGTTTCATCATAATTTATTCTATAAAGGCCAACGTATCCCGGATTTAACTTAAACCAATCATAATTAGTTCCCAGGTCCACATCAACTAAAATATTCACAATGATTAACATCAGTTCACATCAATTATCAGTTCTTTTAGTGCATAAAAATTCACAATGATACAAACATTTTACCTTCGTTTGTAGTATGATTCATCCAGAACACTTTGGTTCCCTTGTTACCGTCCAATGTTCCGTACTCAATTTTTAATGGGATTTCCCACATATAATTAAAAGGTGAAGAAGGAGCCGTCTTCATCATAGGAATGTATTTGAGAAACTCTTTCGGAGAATTTTGTCCACCACCCCTGTTCTCGTAAAAACGTTGTTGGCTTAAACCTAATTTTTGTACTGTTCAGTTGAGTGGGTGTTACGACAGGGTATCCCATTTGTGTTGTCCAGGTTGACATGATAAGTGAAATATTCACGTTTTCCGTTACTTCCTTTTGCAGACTATCCCACAAATCTTGGGTAACGGCATTTTTAAAGCTAAATTCGGTTAGGAACGATGATACACCGTTTCGGAAGGCTTCTACTCCCATGAAATCTTCCAGCATACGGATAATAGTTGCACCTTTACTGTAGGAAATGGCATCAAATAGCTCGGTGATCTGATTTGGATGGGATACCGCTTGAACAATAGGATGTGAGCTCATTCTTGCATCCAGTCTTAAGGTATCTGCAAAATCGTCGGCGAGGAATTGCCAATTTATTTTCCATTCTGGATGAACATGATTAATCCCTTTGTACTCCATGTAGCTAGCGAAGCCTTCATTCAGCCAGAGATCTGGAAACAGTTATGAAAGTAGGGAGTGCATTAGCCCATGTATAATATGCTCTGCAATAAATACATGAATTTATTTTTAACGAATTTCAAAACAACTTACCATTCCACCTTTGAAAGGTGCAAATTCAAAATTAAAATAGAAAATGATATTAAAGACAATATACAATACCCATAATTCATAATTATTCATTTAAAACTCTGTTCGTTATCATCAAACAAACTTACCATTTCAATGTCATCTAAAAAGTGGAAAGTGGAACAATAAATAATGACATGACATAAAAAATTAAACCAGTTAGTAAATCAAATGCAAACAACAATTCAGATTCAGTAGCATTATCATTGCATGAGCAGCATCAACTTACGAGATTCCCAAACCACATGTGAGCAATTTCGTGGGAAATGACTGCGGCAACTCGCTTTTTATTGTAGGCTGATGAGACTCCAGGTGTGTAAACCAAATTGCTTTCACGGAATGAGATCATGCCCCTGGAAAATTAAAAATTGAACTTGCTTCGAACTCATATTATTTTGTACCTATGAATTTTTTTATTTCTACAGTAAAACATTGAACTAACCAGTGTTCCATTGCGCCGGAAATAAACTCTGGGATTCCGATGATATCTAACGATTAAAAAAATTTTGGAGTCAGAAAGTGGTTTAATAGGTTTGCTTTGGATACCATTTCTCAGTAACATTGACTATAAATGATAAAATAATTAAACATACCCAGTTTTGGGAGTGGATATTTTACTTTGAAATAATCCTCATAGAATTCTACCATTTTAGGTGCTATGGAAGCTGCATACTCAACATTGGGAGCCTATGACACGAAATGAATTCCGGATTACCATTCAGGATGTTTCCTTATGCTTACGTATAAATTACTTTATAAGCTGTTATTATTACCAAAGGTCTCGTAGCATAAACTCTGACAGGGAGTCCACGCTCCGTTGTGGAATTCCTGCTTTCAAAATCACCTATAGCAAATGCTACCAAATATGTCACCATTGGAACGGACTTTTCAAAAAATACTGTGGTATATCCAGGTTCCGGCGTGTTAAGTTCTTCACTCTGCGTAACATTAACACATATTTTACAAAACATCAAACATAACATGCTCAAGAAACAGTTATAAGAAATGCTCTTACATGAATAGGCATGTTGCTAATGCACGTAAGGTTCCTGGGTCGGACAATTCTCAACGAGAACGTGGACTTAAATCCAGGCTCATCGAAACAGGGAAAAGCTCTCCTATAAACATGCGATTTTTTAATGCAGCACGACTATCAGTTAGTTGAAAGAGAACATTGTTTGCAAAATTGAGAGGATTATTACCTGGCATCTGTAGGCTGGAATTTAGTACTTACAACATATCTTTACAAGAAAAAAACACGTTTCAATAATTTTAAAACGCAATCTTATAGCTGCACGCAATATCTATTATAAACATGAGGATTACATACCTAGTTTCATTTGCATTCTTATCAAAATATGCTGCCCTGTAGACCCCAACAATTTTCTTGGTCATGTCACCTTGAAATTTAATGTCTAGGGTGTAGTCTCCTTTTTGAAACATTTTGTTACTGGTTGTATGATCAATCACCCAGAATTCGTTGTCTTCGTACAAAAATGCCTACATACATTTCATAAATAATATGAAGAAAATTAGATTTTTTCTAAATCAATCCCTAACAAGATAGATGATATCATAATTTCGACTTACCGTAATATTATTAACTTCCTCATTATTTACTTTAACTATGGTACTCAAGATATCCAGGTCCTTTATATGTAACCTTATGTGCTCCACATCTTTAGTTAAATATAACTTGATTTTGACATTTCTAATGTTTAAGAGAATGAAATTGAACCGGGTTAGCATAAATATATAGCTTGGAGTTTGGCATTATGAATGTATGCAAACGCCACGTGTGTGCTTTGTTGCATACAATATGAAAATCAACACTGACTAACTCACCCTGCAAAAAGTCCTGTTTGAATGTTAGGATTTATATAAATTTCATAGTGGAGTGGAATAACGGTGGTGATCAAGTCGAAGAGAGCATTTCCATGAAGGTCCATGACAACTGTAGTAATTATTAGTTATATCATTTTTATAAGAAGTTTATGTTTTAATTATAGTGACAATCTCCTGGTTAAAATTAAACTGGACGTGGTCGAAATTTTCTTTATAAATTATCCAGAATACTTAACTAAAAAGTTGTAAATTGCTTTGGTAAAAGTTAAAGTGCAACATACCCTTTGACGACTCCAAGGTTGCTATCATCTTGAGATTCCATATCCTGTTGAACAAGTTTTTCCCCAGCTCTACGAGCTTCCTTTTCTCGCTCGTTGTCATTATGGGAAATGATGCCCCACGCTACCATACCCCCAATCACGCAGAAAAATAGTAGCACCAAAATCCCATTCCCAATTCTCCTTAATAAAGTCATGGTTTCACTGTGCCCCCAAAACGTTTTAAAATATTTACGCCCACACTTATCCAAGTCTCTTGTGACACTGCTTGGCTTAACTTCAACTTAGACGAAAAACCTTTGAAAGATTTTTTTGCATAGAGTACAAAGCCACGGTCACTTAAGTCGTCAATCACAACACAACAGCTATAAACGTCCACTCAACAAAGGCACACCGTTTCTTCATACCCTCTGCATTGTGAACAAGGGATAGTGAGTAAAAAAATAAAAGTGGTATCTCAATGTATTGTTACTTTCGCTGTCACAATTGAAACTTGATAAAAATGCTGATGAGTTTCATTTCTGAGTAAGGGGATAGAGAGAGAGAGAAGTAAGAAAAAAGTTGCACTCTCCGTCCGTTGTCTCTTCTCTTGTCGGTCGGTGAATGCAGGAAGAAATCTCTTACGTGCTTCTATTTGTAGCTGCTAAAACAATGAAATTTTTGCAACCAATCTCTTACATGAGCATATAAACTGATTTATTACGTACCTAGAAATATACACATTGACATAAAACCAGCTTAACCATTTTCTACCATGTTAAAAAAAATAACGCTTTGCATTTTTTTTAAAGTTTGACTTGACTCCTTGTTTGTACTCATCGCAATGTTAGTAAGGTTATCAGATTAGTGCCTATGCTTATGGTTGTAATAAAACATGTTCTTTTGTATAATGAATAAGAGGCAAAACGGAGCTTAAATGTGAACATGAAAACGTCTTCTTCAGAAGGTATAAAAAACATTTTGCAATCATGATTTTGCTGTTCTTCTCTATAAGACAGTCAAATGATATGAGCCATATAAGTTAAGGTGATAATAAGAAAGGAACAGCTGCCTGCCACTCACTCACTTAGTTCGGAAGCAGACGAAGAATAATAATAAATAAAAATAACATAATACTCACTAAGCTACAATACATTTTTAAATGGTAGACACATAATATGCATTTTCAAGCCTGGGAAAGTTTTAATAACATTAGACAAGAAGGAAGGTAAACTGGAATCGTGTGCACACACACTCACTCTTGACTCTTGACGCAAATGAACTTTGCTGTGTGGCTACTGACTTCCCCTACATAGTGCTTACTTTACGCTACGACACGATATGATTGCCAATGATTTTGATAGTTACTTTTTAAGAGATATATAACATCCTTGATTCTTTACTCACAGCAATTCATATGCTTGTCTTCTGCAAAAGGGATCATCAGAGGATTAGCATTAGAATGCAAATACAATGCATGCCTGCCTCTGCCTCCATTACAAAGTCATATAGTAAAAGGAATAATGATAATGCTAAAAAACCAAATTTAAATATATGTATTCTTACAAAGGAATGAGAGAAGACGAAGAGGAGACTATAATTGAGCGTGAGTTTTATAGCTACTCTCCTACCATTTCATGTACAAAAGTCCATGAAAAATGCAGAGCAAAGAGAGTTAATGAAAATTGATAGAAGGCTACGTAACGAAACATTAAATTAAAATACATTTCTGTGTGGATTTGCTTCACATTGATTTACCACTGCGTAGGCAAAATTAATAGTGATGTGATGATGTGTAAGTTGCCAAATGCTTGCAAGACAAAATATCTTATATTATATAAGAGCTCACAATTTCCAGGCTCAAATTTTTTAAACAAAATTTTATTGTAATTGTTCATGTACCCTGTTTTTATTATTGAAAAAAAAAACGTAGAGTAAGAAATATTATTAAAATAAAATCTGCTTTCCTCCCTCCGCTTGAGACGAGAGTTTAGAGGTGATTAATTGTGCGTGAAGCAGCACTTGCGATTAGAAGATGACGTTAAAAGAGCCTACTCGTCTCAAAACACATCCATAACGCTATTTAGGTATATCATGTATAAATTGGTGGGATGGGATGGCATTTATGTAATGAGTTAGTTCGACCCTCTCGGTTTTAAACCTTTTTGTGCTTGGCTTTCGTCCATACTGCTCCATAAGATGATGACTATGAATGTATGAATCTGCTTCAGACAACGAAGGGCAAAATCGCGACTTGCAACTAAAATATGATTATGAAATTTTATATCTAAACAGCCTACTGTCAGAAGATCTATGGATGATAGATGGAATATAATGTATAATTTCCATTTATTTCTCCGCTCGAGCAACCAGCTAACATTATCATTGCGACTTGCAAGTAAAATATGATTATGAAATTTTATATCTAAACAGCCTACTGTCAGAAGATCTATGGATGATAGATGGAATATAATGTATAATTTCCATTTATTTCTCCGCTCGAGCAACCAGCTAATATTAATTGTCATATACACATTTGTTGAGGTATCTCTACTTCTTCTTTGCGTCTTCAAATGGTAAGTTGTGCTTTCTTCCTTTATGAATTTCGTATTTTAAAACCCCTGTAGGCAGAATCTCCCTTGTTTTAAAAACTTTGCCAAAATATTCTTGAGCAATATAGAGTAATGCACCTGCTAGCGTAAGAGATGAATGAAAATGATAAGAGGGTCTTTGGCTACGGTTCGCTGAATTCGTGGCTGGAAATGGCATTCTTTGGCAACTCTCAGTTGGCATTTTTGTCTCAACATTTTTCTGTCATACTAATTGTGAAAGGATGCACATACACACACAACTGCGTTGAAAGGCAACTTTGAGGAAAATGTTTAAGTGACTACGATGTTTTTCGAATAATGATCAGGATTGCTGCCACAGATTCAACATCCTCTCAAACATTGCATCCTCTCAAGGATGAAATTTCAACAAGCTAATTTATTTAATTTGAAAGATGATAGCTACTGTCTAAAGCTAGGGTTTGCTTGGAAAGATTAAAACGAATAAATGACACTATAAACTCAACAGTACCCATTGAGACTGCGTATGCACGCCGACTTAAACAAGAGCTCATTGAATAATACACAAGGTCATACCAGAAACACTCAACTACTTCACTCACCAAACATTAATACCATTATAGCACTGGTTGTCATTCGCCGATTAATAATTTTGTAAACTAGTAGCGATAAAAATAATCAGAATAAATGTTTACCGGATTGACAGGAGGAAAAGAAGGGCTTTTTTTTGTTAGTGCGTATTCATTTTTCACAAGCCACAATCACAACGCAGCAACTAAACTACACTAACTCCAATATCGTGCTCTCCACAAGAACGCTCTAATATCTTCAAGGGTATTACATTGTGAACTGATGGATGTTTCTCACTAACTTTTTTTTACTACTGAGTATCTACAAATGAAGCAAACTTGAAGTGGAGTGATTGATAAACTTACGTTATGCAAATCTGAATGCTCTAGGGATTATTGGGAGCACACCTGGAAGCAGTGATGTACTACACACTGACTTGAGTCACTATGAAGAAAAGACAACTAGCATTGTTTATCGCAATTTAATGATATGATTTGGTAACTGCAGCGTGCTAGCTAGCTATCAACCCCAAATTATAATTTTTCATATGAGTTGTTGCTACTTCTTGCTGCACCCTCAATAGACTCTATAAGATAACAAGTCAGAAAGAAGGGCTTCATCAGAAACAATTAAGATTTACAGTTTGTAGTTTGCACATTTCTTCTAAAAGATACATAAATTATTATTTGGTTTGATAATAATCCTTAGTGCGATAAATGTTTGTTGATGTTATCCTAACTAACATTGAGAAAACTGGGCAAACGTTTTTTTACACGCAAAATTATGCTCATCATGATATATTAAAAAAAAGTGTAGTGCATAAAAGTTTGTTGCATGTTATGCATATGCATGTACGTAGAAATGTATATCTGGGATGCAGTAAACTATTGTTTCATACTACTAAGGGATCAGTCCCTTATTGATCACTGCAGAATGGAAGGTTTTGCTCGATACATAAAAAAAATTTGGTGGCGATAACGATGATGTTGATTGTGATGATGATGATTTTTCAAAGAGGAAAGACAAGAAGCGGCGTTATGAATGTAGCATCGAATGTACATCATACATAACATGGCAATGAAGCAAGCATGCGCAACCGTATGTCTAACACGCTAATGGTTTGTCTATCTTTTTGGCACAAGCCTATGATTATCTAACCATTTTTTCTGTTCCTATTCTACCTTCATCATCATCATCATCATCATAGTTTTCCCCTCTGTATATATTCATATCTATAGATTTTTTTATTTAGCGTCCACATCGTAGCAATTGCTAAAATGGATTATTATTATTATGTATTTTGTGTGTTATAAGGAAAGTGTACAAAAATGGACGATAATTACCACGAGCAAGCAATATTACGCATTCATCTGTAAACTAGTATCGCGCGTGCAACGAAACTGCTATTGTGGTGATTAACAGCGAGAGATCAAAAAAACTGTATGATCCTTTTCTCGATGACCTAACATATAGCCAAGCCAACTAGAGTCATTTAATTCCATTGGCGTAATAGCAATAGTTAAACAAGTGAGGTATATGGTTATACTTTTGATATAAGTATATCCATTTGTTTGAAAGCTTGTGCCCAACTATGATCTGGTAATTGATTCTGCGTCATATGTCACATTAAAAATCTCGTGTAAATAGGTATTATTATAATGATTATATGTGAAACTACTTATTGTAGATGAACGATGGACTCGTTGTGAATTTGTTTGTTTATTTCTGCTAACCCGCTAGAAGCTTCACCATAACTCAATATCCATGGTCGAATGATCAGTTTTTTTGTAGATGGACAATGCCTATATTATAGAATATCGTACTAAAATTTCTTTAACAATGAAAGAATAAATGACGCCGTTGAAACGAGGAGGTGACCATGATGATATAGTGCTAATGACCAAGTAATGAATCTCCTAACAATCACTTACTCCCTTTCCCTTAAATAGGTAGTTAAATAGAAAAAATGGGGTAGGTAGTTTTAATGAGATTTTGACTAATAACACTTTTTTTTATCAATTTGATGCGTATGTGCAATTGTTAGCGGACGAATATATACCTTAGATTATGCCATTATAAATACGCGAAAAATATTGAAGGACTTGACAATAAATTCAAGCTTTGCATGTGTATATGACGTTTAGAGTGTATGAAATATGACCTCAATCATTTGCACGAAGGTGACTATTTAGTGCATTTTTATTGCTCTATCCGTGATTTGTCATGGATAGAAATTACAAGACTTTTAGCAACTTAATGAATATTCATTCATGCTTAGCCATATAGCTGCTATAAACTTGCGTAAGATACTACGCTTGGGTTGGTTTGCGCTTATAAGGGTTGAACTAGTAATCGTGGTTTATGGAAAAGTGTTTATTCGGCAGTTTTATATTTTCCTGGATGCCCTAACTCAGAATCAACAAACAAAAGCCGTCCGAAATCCTTGTGTGAGACTTAAAATTCGCTTGAGTGCCGACGTAAATAGAAAAACAAAATCATAATCGAGTTTTCCTTATTAGCTCATCATTTGTTTAAAATAATTTATTTCTTTCAGTCGGGTTATAGAATAACTTTATAACCACTGCCAATGTCAAAGAGAGTCCGCTTGCGCTCGTGCATGAAATACAAAATTTGTGAATAAACAACTGAGGTTGTATTAAGCTCAAGTTTAAGTCTCTGATATCTCATTTGTATTTTATTTATACTGCAAATTGATAAATTTTTTCTTTAACATAGCGCAATGCTAACACTTTTCCACGCCACACAGTACAGTTATAAGGCTATACATGACTCCAGAATTAGAATTGTTGAAGATACTGGTGGACAAGGACAAGCGGAAAATATTACCAATACCACTCTTTAGACTCAAAATTATGCAATATGCAATTATTTAAATTATTCAATTATTCACTGGTACACCAAGTAGTGTTGCATACCATACGCTTATTGGTCCATATTCTTAAACTTTCAACCAAAAAACTTTCTATTAGCTACACTGTTTTGTTAGAAATATTTAAGGATCTATTTTGATAGACTTTGATTTAGGTCATGCGCATACGGCATCACAAATTAAAAAAACAAATATCAACGGAAACTTCCACAAACCAAACTTTTACCGTTATATCCATAGTTTCTTGTTACTCCACTTTTGAAACCTTTCCCTTTTTCTTATGGAGATTAACATGGGGAAAATAACTTGAGACAGGGTCCCCCCTGTTCAAATATTTCGAAATTCCGAAATTCTCTTAAAACATGTTTTTTATGCCTCAGATATCTAAGAAGTCGTTCGTAGAGTAATAATTCCTGAATAAGAAAGCATTTCAAATGTTATGTAGCTGAAAAGTTGAGTTTTAAGAGAATTTCGAATTTCGAAATATTTGAACCCTGTCTCAAGTTATTTTCTCCATGTTAACCCCCATAAGAAAAAGGGACAAGTTTCAAAAGCGGAATTCGAAAATCAAAATGTGCTGTAACTTGGAAACAATTGGCAATGGAGTAAAATCGTTTTGCATGCATTCATACTTCACCAAAACCTACCTCTGTGCCCAGTATCAGCCAATTCGCAGGGTTGCAGCCTTGGTAGTTCCCGTGTTAGTATACCCCACATACTGTTATGTTGTTATTGGTGATGAGGAGATGCTGATTCACAATAGTTTCCTCACACATAACAGTTCCTTCAGTATCACTGTGTAACTGATTTTCATCAAGTGTGTTCATGATCTCTGCACCAACAAGTGAGCGTACCGCTGCTCAAGCGTTATACATCGGTTCTTTGTCAATGCTCTTGCTTTCCGACGGTATTTGATATTTATCTTAAGAAATTTTACTTGGTGAATGTTTTCTTTTTGTTCTACTATTTGCTTTTTAAGCTTTTTAATATCAGCAGTAAATTGCACTATTTCTTTCTTGTAGTTGAGAATAATGTTTCTTACTACTTCTAATGGCAATGCAAACGACTCCATTTTGTCACCTAGTCGAGTATTAAAAATTAACAACAGTATAATTCGCCTCCTAGCTTGTTTTTTAAATGCTGTGAAGTACGGTATATAAAAAGTAGAATATATTTTTTCGTGGGCATAAACTACTTGCGCGCCTAATAGATTCGTATTAGACGTTCTAAACCCAAATGTTAGGGAAATCAGTATTATGCCCGGAAACAGATAAATTAAAAAAGGAGATAGATGAAAATATATTTGCATCCAAGATAAAAACTCTATATGTAGATAGCTGATAGCCTAAGGAAGCGGTCACTCTCCCTCGCTTTTATACTTCTGTACGTAGTTTCAACTAAGGATATGTTAGCTATGAGGGTTTATCAGTAGCCAATTAAAATATGAATGGTCAATACAATCTTACATCCGACTTACATATCACATATATTTAAATTTACTTACTGAATTTTACTTCAAATAGGAAAAATTGTCTGCACCATCTCAAAAGAAGAAGAAAACTTCAGTGCGCAATGGAGAATCCTTTACTAAAAAGCGGAAA
>JAANSM010003233.1:0-13305 GCA_036850725.1 Orchesella villosa | reverse complement strand
ACTGAGAATCGCCTCTCTTTCATTTCAGTGACTAATTTCAGGAATCAAGCAGCAGCATCATACGCAATACTGAATACAGCTAGTTGTTATACTGTCTGCGAAAAAGCTGTTCTTGTGAAAGCCAACAACACAAAACACAACCCACCTCGTTTTTCATCCGGCTTCTTTTCTGACAGAAAGATGTATATGCATATTATGTATCTCTAATCTAATATGTTTGTAACTCCTTGTATGTATATCGGTGCTTGCCAAATTGTATGAAAGTACATACATAATAATATAAATTAGAGAAATAATGTGGCCAATACTTATAACTTTACGTAACTCATCCCATTCATTTATGTCCCTACTTTTCCTACACTTCTTTTTGTATAAAAGGTATCCAATTAAAATTGTCTCTGGGATTGTACACCAGAGGAGAGGGGATAAAGAGAGGAAAATTGTTATGAGAATTACTTATCTCATGTACAAAGTTTCTCTTTCTCTCACCCACTCTCTCTCTCCCTGTTCCTGTGTCTTTAGTCTCATCTTCATTTCGTTTGTTTCTTCTCTGGAAAAAAGTACACGCTGACATCTCCTTCTCTTCCTTTAACTAACTAACTGTTTTTCCCAAATACACAATGGAGTAGGGAAAAGGAGGATGTCCAGGATGATCATGGTGATGACGATGATGATGATGATAGAAATAGAAAATGACAAAAGTTTCTCATCTCTCTCTCTCACTCTTGTCCACTCTTAACTTTTCACACTTTTGTTCTACGTCCAAATATAAAAAGTTGGGCACAGGAAGTTTACCCTCTCGATTCCCTTTTTAAACTTTCGCCGTCTTCCCCATCCTCTTCTTTTCCCTTCAAAGCTAGAAAGTGGCAAGAGACGAGAGTAGCTTGGTTTCTGGAAGAAAGTAGAAGATGAAGATGGTGAAAACGAGTTTTGAAGTTGTCGTTGTCATTGTCATTGTCCAAGATACAACTTCATACATACAATACATAAGTTACATGTATGTTCATTGGCTAAAAACAATGCTCACTTCTATTTCCACTAGGAAAAGTAAGTAAGTAAAAGCGAATGTTGAGAAGAACAAAAAGATTTTAAATCAGTTTGGCTGAGAGGATTTGGAAAACTTGGGGGAAAAGGGAAAGTAGTTGGAGTCTTTGGTCACATTTTAAATTTCTCTTTTAATCCTCTACTCCTCTACTAACTTTGGCTCTCTGCATATATATAATATTATAGTAGTTATCATAGCATGATCACAATCGTGGCTACTTTCTTAATTAACTTCATACACACAGATAATAAGATAGTTGGTGAGAGAGATTTTCTGGGGGGAAATGAAATGAGGAAGATGTGAAAATCAGGTGGAAGGCGAAGCTTCTTTCTATATATCACCTACCTACACATCCTGTCTTGTTCAGAGTTGGGGAAGAAAGTAAAGTTTGATTTCGAAACATTTTCAAATAAACTTTTACTCTCCTTTGAGAAGAGAAAGTAATAATAATAGTTGGCTAAAGTTGATCGAGCTCGTGATCACCATCATCCTCCTCTGGACTTGGGGTTAACTTGGAACATTAGTTAGTTAACTTTTAGGTGGAAGAAAAAGGGCTACTTACTCACTCTGGTGTGTGGGCTAACTTAAGTTCTTGTTGGATTGACGTAAAAAGCTCTTCATGAATGATGAGCCTGAGTTTTGTAATATGGGAAAAGTTGTTTTGGGAGTTTTTGCAAAGTGAATAAATTTCATTTGTCTCATGATGGTCATCATTATCATCAGCATCAACATCACATCCAAACCAAATGTTTATTTGAGAGGCGAGAGAAGAAGAAGTGAGAGAGAGAGAAACAGTTCCAACAAACTTTTCTTTTCTAAAAGTTCTCTCTTGTTTTCTAAAGAAAAAAGTGTTTCTTTTTTCCTCCATTACACCAATCCAAATCCAAAATGATGCATTTTCATTTAGGATGAGCAAAAAAGACGAGAAGGGGAAAAAGGGAGGAGAAAGTTACTACTTAAAAACTTGTTTATCTATTGTTTTTTCGGGGAAAGGAGAGATCATCATGATGGAGGAAGACGAAGACACCAGAGTAAAGAGTTTTTATTCTATTCTTTTATTTTCCATGAAATGAGGGAGGAGAATATTTTACAGAATATGTATGTATAGTTAATCCAAAGAAAAAAAGCATAACTAAACTAACTAACTAACTAACTAATAGTACTTGTTCTTGTTCTTCTTTTTCCTGATGAAAAAGACAAAATCTCAAACTTCTTGTTCCCCTCTTCTTCTTGAGAAATAAAAAAGTTGTTGTTGTAAAAATGGAAATGAAGCTGGGAAAAAAACAAAAAGACGTAAGTACATAGGTACGTACTCAAGTAGATGCAGATATATAGACAAAACTTTTTCTCCATGGGAAAAGAGAGAGAACAAAAAGCACATAATTCTGGACAATCATAATATTCTCAGCGAATGAGTAGACAGCAGCAAAAAGTTTTATTTTTTAAGTTTTAAGCACACAAAAAGAAGCACCAGCCGTTTGCTAGTTGCTCCCTTTACAAAAAATAAACTTTTTACATACAAAAAAAAGTATATAAAAAGCTTCAAGTGAGGAACAAGAGGAGAAAAGTTTTTTTTTGGTTGGCGAAGAACAAGAGAAACAAAAGCCATTCCACTTTTTAGAATACAGGATGGCAATGGTGATGCCGATCATGATGATGGTGATGTAAGAGATAGAGAAAAGCAGCGAGAACTTTTTTAGTTCATGAAAAGTGAGAAGAAAAAAAAACTTTTGGTTTTGTGGAACATGTTTTTATAGCAGCCTAAACTATATACTGCTTTACGTACTAAAAAAGAAACAACAGTGAAGCAAGCCAATGCCAACGCCAACAACAACCCGAACTTCCGCTCTTCCGTTTCTGAATAGGAGTTGGAGAAAATGGAGAGAATGAAGTTTTTGTGCTGGTTGCTCAAACTGGATCCAGCTACTAAAAAGTTTCTCTCTCAAATCTTTAAACAATTTTAGTCTAAACATGAAATAGCCTAATATGAGAATGACCCTTTGCTTTTATTATTCCGTACAGAAGTTAAATAAAGATCACTTCACCATTTTATGCAGCTTCAGCTATAAAAAGTGCCACTTTTCTCATTAGGACAGATTACTCAAGTTTAATAAAAACTCATTTCCATTTTATATTAGGAAAACGTGGTGGTAGCCGTAATCATTAGCAGCATTGGGAATCTAAGCTAAGAATCAGTATGCTTGTTTCAGTATTAAAGGACGGCTGTGCATGCATGAACTATTAGGTTTGATTTTGATATCTTTATCGTATCTAAAACACTATACTATCCAAAATTCTAAGTAACCACAATTAAATAACAAAATGCCATTCATTTTCCCCGTTTTAGTTAATAACGAAGGGTGATGACGTAGTGAATTTACTAGACAAAACAAAATAATAATGAGTAACCATGTCAATTACTTGTTATCTTGGGCAAGGTCAATGTCATCCTTATTTCCTTCCTTTTTGTTACCACTCTTTAATCCATCTCTTCAACAGCATACTTTATCTAAACTATGCCACCATATGTCATACATTCTGAAACTAGGGATTTCCTCAAGTATTTGCAAGCTCGTCTATAATAATTGTCATCAAAGGAAAAAAATACATAATAAAAATGTGCATAAAATGTTTGAACCAAGTTTAAGTTTATGACTAAGTCTCAAGCCATCCCCATTTCACATTCCGATGATGCATTCATAATGACGATGAATCATTCTCCTTTTCGTCTCTTTATGTTGGTACTTCCATCATAACGACGGTTTTTCATGCATCTGTCTGCTCTCGTCCTGCGTCAAAGTCCAAAGCAACCTTTTAGTCATTTCAGAGTAGCATTCCCATTGCACTCTAAATTATATATATATGCTCTTTTCCTGTCCATTTACTTTTACGACTTGTTTTTGTGCAACAGCAGTTTAAGAGTAGGAGCTTGGATATTATTATGAATGCGTGCATAAACTTCAGCATATATATGCAAAGAGGCAAACGCTAAAAATGTGTCAGCGCTTGAAATGAAAGTCAAGACAAAAAAACGAGAAGTATACCTTTGCCAAGGCTTTTAGCCATTATATCCTTACACACTCATTTAAGCATTATTTGGGCAACCTACCTTCTTTCAACTTCAGATACATTCATGATCTCCGTATCCTTGTCATTATTACACTCCTTTTTTTGTGCAGTTACATTTTTTTTGTCCTATTTTAGGTACTCCCTCATCTCATCAAACAAAATGAACCCAAGCAGATCACGAGCGAGCCAAACATATATTACACATCAAGTGCTAATGCTGACATGACTTAACTCACTGCTCCGCTTTTATTTTGGCTCACTCATCTTAACTCAACAACCAAAACTGCCTTGACTTGGCTTGACTTTGGATCTATTCTATTCTTCCTTTTTCTTACCTTTTGTTCAGGTTGGAGGGTACAAGGAGAAAAATCAAACCCTTGAGGCAAAAAACTCTGTTGATTATTTATGCTGTACAGGTCCCATACAAATGGAATATGTTGGTAAGACGATGCAATAAGGATTGGATATGAGATGTGATGTGATGCGATGTCGTTTTCATTTCTACCCTTGATATTTTTGCCTCACTTGATAGCATAGGATATAGGATCATATATGACGTTTCATAGTTGCCTTCATTTCTAATGTAATTTTATGCATTATTATTATGTGTGTGAATAAAAAGACGTTTTGTTCTGATGACAAATGCATCTTATACAGTTGCTTCCTTCTCAAAACGTTTCAACTATACAATTTCTTTGTAAATAGGAAATACGGTGATGATCATGATGATAATTATGTTATGATGCAATGCGTTCTTATTTCTATCATGTTATTTTATACTGCATATAGCTTAAACTTCAACATAACTTCTCATTCTCCCTTCCTCTTCTACTTACTTTTCTTTTTTTGGATTTCTGTTGACGAAGAAACCAACTCACTACAAAAAAATATCAAAATGGCTGTCGTTGCTTCTTTTCATTTCATGTTTTGGTAAGAAAGAGAGAGAGAGAGAAGAAAAAAGTTAAATGTAAAAAAGGAGGGCTGACTCCAACTTCTTGTTGGTGGTGAATCTACAAAAGTAAAAAAGTGCAGCTGTTTTAAAAGGGCGAGAAAGAGAGATTATAGAGCAGAAAGTAGAGCCAAAGCGGATTCATATCATATCACATCACATCGCATCACATTGTATTAAAACATATAAAAATATGTGTCTTCTATTGCTATATATGCATCTAACTCAAGATAAATAGGTATCCTTTTTACTTAGCTACATCTTTAAAGAGTATATATATATATTGTATGTCTTTTCTACTACGACGATTCTTCCTACACTTTACTTTTTGCTCAAACTCTACTAACTTGTTGTACAACAAGAAAGGATTTTTCGTTGGACGGCAACGAGAGAGAGAAGACAGAGGACGACGAATGTGAACAAAAACAAGACGAAGAAGAAGAGAGAGAGAAAAAAAAATTCCAGCAAAGTAGAGGAAAAGGGTTCTGTTCCTGACAGTAGCGAAACTTGGTTCTCCTCTCCTAGCAAAACTCTGTTGAGTTGAGAAAAGTACAAAAAACTGAACTAGAGAGCGAACATACATACATATAAGTTTATAATCTCGCAATATATATCAAACCCTTCACATGCATAAGCTTCATTTCTTCATCAGAACAAGTACTTGCTATACATATAGACAGAGGTGGATGTCGATGTGGATATAAAGAATAGTTATATTCATAACTTTTTTTTGTCTATATAGGCCTAAATAGTAATATGCACATGGATATGATCATGTTTGCTAGGAGCACCGTGGGATGTTGTCTGTCCGTCCGTTTTTTCTCTTTTTTTTTTGCTTCGTCTTCTTTTCTTGATCGCATCGTCTTACGTCCGTGGGTCGAATGAGTGTGTGATGTTCGATATAACAAGATAATGATATGGATGTGATGTGATGTGATGCGATGTTAGACCATTTTCTACAATGGTTGCAAATGAATAAAAAAAAGGAGTTTTTATAAGCTTAGAAAAGAGCAGCAAGCAGGCCAAGTTGGAGGATTGGATTGGATTGTTTATAGGTATATTGTATATTGCATTATAAGTGTTGGCGAAGGAGTTAGGATGTTAGATGGACTTACTTATGTATATATGTATTTATGATTATGTACATGGTATAAATTGTTAGTCATGGTCATACAAAATAGTAAAAAAAATGTTTGTAAAAGGAAAATAGTTAGAGTGAGAGAGAACGACATAGACACAGAAAAACAAGCATAAAATAATATGCATTTTGCCAAGCCTCCCGTTGAACACACACACACCAAAGCAGCAGCACACATGCACTGAAAAAACGCTTGAATGTATACTGATATGTGTGTGTGGTGAAGTGATGCTGCTACTATAACGCCAAACAAAACACCTTTACCATGGCCAGAATACGCTTCAGTGGTTGCTCAGACGTCGTTGTGGATGGAGGTGTAATGTTGGTTTTTGTGTGAGAACAGAAGAGGCGGTAGTCAAGTAGCACTAGAACAGATCTAGTCGAATGGCAATAGGAAGAAACGCTGTTGCTGTTAATAGCTTTATACAATTCATATAAAAACATAGTGAGAGAGAGAGGAGATCTGCGTTGTTCGCTTTTACGGAATTGCCCAATACTTACCTACATACCTACTTAGCCAATACATTGGTTTGGGTAGTGTTGAGCATTACATCTGACAACATTTTTTGGGGGGAAGGAAGGACATGAGTTGTGTTTAAGTTATGGTCGGAAGTGAATTGGGAATCAAGTGAAGAACCCAACATTTTTACTGAAACTGTCAAATAGTTGAATACAAAAGACATTGAAAAATGATTCCTTCAAAACGTGCTCGTGGTGGTGAAGGTGGGGGTAGAGGTCCTTTAAACAATGGGCCAATTCATGCTCGCCCTTTAGTGGCATTGCTGGATGGACGGGATTGTTCGATTGAAATGCCCATCTTGAAGGATGTGGCTACAGTGGCATTTTGTGATGCTCAGAGTACAGCGGAAATACATGAGAAAGTGTTGAATGAGGCTGGTGGGCGCTCTCATGTGGCATACCATTACCTTGACCAAGGAAGACTTGGAGAAATTTAAAGCTCTCAGAATTATCGTCAGAATTGGATCTGGAGTGGATAACGTTGATGTCAAAGTAAGGCAAAATATCAATCTGTCTTGTCATTTTTTAATTGATGTAATGTCACATAATGAGAAACACATGGGATGGGAGACAAGCTAGGAGTTTAGCTAGCAAACAAACGTTATCTTTAGTCTTATATTTGGCTTGGGGCACTGTGAGAAAAAGCTTTGCTTAGGCTAGCTTCTAGCTGATATACTACATAAGGAGAATGCTAATCATGGTCATCGTCATCATCATCAAACTTGACAATCTAAAAAGGACAAAAAAATGGTCACAACTTTACTTAATTTTGTATAAGCCTAAACAAAATATTTTACATAAAGACTACTATAATAAAAAGGAACTTCTTTTTTGACTAATTAGTGGGAGCTTTTACGCCTTACAAAAACTTTAGTTTGCACTTGACGTGACTACTTTTTATAAACATACTGTATAATATACTTTGCACCCATAAACTGATACTATAGTCAGAAAATATAATAGAATAAAAAGGAGGAAAAGAAGAGGGAGGGATATTTAGTACAGTTTATAAGAGGTGGTTGTAGTTATGCTATAGTGTGTAGCGGTGGTGGTGCTGGCGGTGGCATGAATGAAGGGAAAAGTTTGGGCATTTCCTCCACCGCTACGTACTCCGTTACTCCATATAAATATTTGCATTCATGCATGCACCACACTTTATTTGCTTGGCCTGCTGGTGTGTTGCTGTAGAGCTGTTGCTTGATACAATAGAAAGAAAAACTTTTTTATGGTGAGCTTCATTCCTTTTTCTCTTATGCTACTTTGCGCTTCCCTTCCGTTTCTATTACAATAGAGTGGCTAGAAATGTTAAAGAGTATAATATCCAACATCCAACCATGTGTATTTTATTAATGACGGGATTATACGCTAAACACTTTTCCTATATATATGTATATACATATTACATAAAGTTGGTTGGCTTTGGCTGCTCGCTTGGTTGACTCCATGCTTCCTTTCCCCCCTTTTCTCCAATGAAATGGCTATACAACAAAAGTGTACATTTTTGGTTTTATTAATTACTTTTCCCTCCAAAACTTTTCCTTTCCAACCAACCGAACAACATAACATAACACACACACACACACAAAAAAGTTTCTTCAACTCATTCCAAAACTCTACTCCACTACGACTTTTACTACGACTCCCATTCAACTTTTTTTTTCGGAAGAGAGAAACGATGTTGTTGATGATGATGATTATGGACTTTTACCCAAAAACTTTTTCCCTCTTTTTTTCTCGCTTCGAAAACAAAGTTTTACTCCACACAAAAAAGTTTTCTTTCCCTTCCATTTTCTTGCTTGCTAAGTGAATGAATAAAGTCAGAAGAAAAGGGGAAAAGTTTTTTTTTGCTGCCTACTTTTTTTAGTGGAAGAACTAGGTGAAAGTTTTGTCGCATGTGTTCACACAAAAAAAGTTTAGTTTTGAGGGGAAAAAATTCCTCATTTTTTATAGTAAAAAGTTTTGCCATGCGAACTCAACTAAGTTTAAGAAAGTATAAAAAAAGCAAATGTTTTATATAGTTTTATATGTAATATGGATTTCGTTGCATTATTATAGGCAGCAGGAGAGATTGGTATAGCAGTATGCAACGTTCCAGGCTATGGAGTTGAGGAAGTAGCAGATACGACCATGTGCTTGATCCTGAATCTGTATAGAAGAACGTATTGGCTTGCAAATATGGTACGAGATGGAAAGAAATTCACCGGCCCAGAACAGGTATAACCTACATTCCATTGCATTTTGTTACGTTTCCTATTTCCATGAAAAAATCTACTTTCTTTTAAGTAAAGGATTTTTAAAGGAATGTTTTTTTCTCTCTTTTTTTTTGCGTGCAGGTGCGTGAGGCAGCAGCAGGTTGTGCACGAATTCGAGGGGACACTTTGGGTATTGTTGGGCTAGGTCGTATTGGATCTGCAGTTGCACTTCGGGCTAAAGCATTCGGATTCAATGTCATTTTTTATGATCCCTACCTACCCGACGGGATTGAAAAGAGTTTGGGGGTAACACGCGTGTACACCCTTCAAGATCTCCTCTTCCAGTCTGACTGTGTCTCGCTCCATTGCACTCTCAACGAGCATAATCATCATCTCATCAATGAATATACTTTGAAACAAATGCGACCTGGTATGGGTGAAAAAAGTATTCATCAAAAAAATTAAACTTTAGACTCTCAAACCTGTACCCTTTCTCCACGATTCTAATTACGGAATGGCATATTCCTATATTTTTATTTATTCCAGGAGCCTTTTTAGTTAACACGGCACGAGGTGGTCTTGTTGATGAAGCTGCCCTCGCATCAGCCCTCCGTGAAGGACGAATTCGGTCAGCTGCCCTGGATGTACATGAAAATGAGCCGTACAACGTTCTCCAAGGTCCATTGAAGGATGCACCAAATCTCATATGCACTCCTCATGCAGCTTTTTACTCAGAAGCTTCCTGCACTGAACTCAGGTTAGTAGTCTATTTACCTCCATCGTAATTGAATAATGCCTATATGAACTGCACCTGAAGCCTTTTCTCGCTGTAATTTAATATTAATATTCATCCGATTTTATAATCATAGGGAAATGGCAGCGTCAGAAATCCGCCGTGCCATCGTTGGAAGAATACCCGATTCACTGAGAAACTGCGTCAACAAAGAGTATTTCATGGGGCCAGGTGGAAACACAACTGGAGGACCTGGTTTTCCTGAAGCACTCAATGGGGGTTACTACGCCGCCGCAGCAGCAGCAGCTGCAGCAGGAGGTGGTGCAGGGGCAGCCCTTCAAGCTGCCCACTCCACCACCGCAAATGAGTCAGGCAATCAACCTCCTTCCCTCCCTCATTCAAGACCTGCCGTCTAAACTCAAGGAACCTGGAGAGAATAAATGTATGAGCAGAAAAGGAAGCCAAATTATCATCATCCCTAATTTAGACAAAAAAACTGTTACTCATATCGTCGTAATGTTCTTCGCAAAATATTTTTGTTGGGTAATAATAATCCAAGCCTCCCCAATGATTATTTTGCCCCTTCTTGTTTTTATGCATTTAAAAATAACTTATATATATTACAAAAAATGTTAAAACTGTATAGTGACATATGCTTGTAACAAAGAATATAAATACGTTATATTATAAATATATATATAGAAGCTACTCCTCTAGTTATGGTAGAAAATGGAGGCTAAGTTCCGAAAAAACAAATTATCCAGCATTAAAAAAATGCATAGATATACATATATATATATATTATATAAATATATATATAAAAAGATAAAATTTATTTACAAGGTTAGAAGTGGCTTTAATTAATGCATTTAAGCCTCTCTCCCTCTCTCTCTATCAGTCTCTGATATATTAAAACTAATTGTAAATCAAAAAAGTATTTTGTTAACAGTAGGAAGAATCAAAGTATAGGAATTGTGTACATTTTAAACGTTAATCAGTAGTGTACACAATTAAATTTTTTACTTACAGATATTTACAAAAAGTTTTTCGTTTCATCAATGATCAATACATTATGCTATGTTGCCATTATTCGTTGTTAACCTTTTTCTACTCAAGAATTAAAAATGCAAGGAATACATAAATGCATTAAGTAATTGTCCATGAGTTATTTTTTATTGTGTGCTCGACTTGTATTGTAATTTCTATTGTGTTATATAATAAATAGACAGCGATTTAAAAAAAATAGTTCGTCTTATGATTCAATCATGCATCGATCCAAATATGCTAATGGCAAGTTGAATATAAGTTTGGCATAAATCGTCTCATAAATTTTGAGCTTACTATCCGACTGTGCACTCTCTTAATAAACTTTAGAGTAGTTATCATGATATAAATGATACACGCATTTGCCTTCAAATTCATTAACCGATACATGCAAGAACTATCTCTACCCATTTGAATGAAAGCTTTTACTTTGTTCAGCTTCAAGCACAAGCTTTTTATAGACCTTCCACATTTATATCGAGATCTGTATGCCTCATAACCACGTCAGAAAGAACTCACTTAACTTGCTCAACCCGATGCTGAAGAGTTGGGGGAGGGAGAGTGTTTCGTTGGAGTGAAAGTGATGCACGGATAGATGGAAGCATACATTATGGCAACCGATCTTATGAACCTTTCCCCCAAATCGTCCCTCGCTTCTTCCTTGTTCTTCTTCTTCTTATTCTTCAAGAAAAGTCAAGACTTGTTGCTGCTGGACGGATAAGGTACAATGTTGTACTCTACATGCATATATATGCCAGTCTCATGAACTCAGAAGCGTCCAGATCACGGTCTAATTCATGCATTGGGTTTTGTTGTCATTTCCAACATGATTGGTAGGGCTAAGCGTGTCACACATTTGATATACATTGCAAATATTCGGTTGCGCAAAACCCTTTTGTGTTTTTTAAGGTGACAAATTTTTTGACAATCCCTTTCATGGAATCATATCTCACTTCTTAGAATAGTCGACTTCACTCTCCTCAATCCTTCGTCCTCTTCGTCCTCTTCGTTTCGTTTTCATTGGGCCACCTTCGTCAGTGGAAAGATCATCCAAATATAATCTAGACTGATTTTGTTTTAATATTCTCTCTCTATACAGAATAAAGGTAGCCATTTTTAGATTTCATAATTTTAATTTATCCCTTCGATAGGAATTTTAAAAAAATTTCAACAAAATGATTATAAATTAATCTTAAAGTATTTTAGTCAAGTCCTTTATAGCACGTTTTCTTACAGGTGCACACAGCTAGATTTTCATTTTTAATGAAATTTTGAGCTCAAATTGCGAGTTGTATCAGTTTTTTAACATGTGTCAGTTGTTAGAGAAAGGAAAGTGCATTTAATTGTAGTGCTTGCATGTAATTTAAAGGGATTTTATAATGTAGGGGTTGTGACAGAACCATTAGAGTTTAGTCAATCTTTGATTGATTGCGTAATTACTATTCCCATTATAGATATAGATTACAATATTTTAGTTAAACTATTAATCGTCATCAGTTCAGGAAATGTGAATATAATGACAATTAGTCTTTAAAAACTTTAAAGTTAGTAGGTCCAAAGGACGAAAATGAGATAGACGGTGATGCGACAGAAGAAATCAGCCAGAATAGAAGTATATGGTATAGCTTGTATTGTATTGTATTGACTTTATTAACGTGTTAAATTGTATCAGCTTTAAACAAGCTGGTCTCCCTACAATAACACGAAGACAGTTACATAAGCTGCCAGTAATCTTATCGTGACGTAACAATAAATCAGTGTACTTGCTTATCTTGGAGGTGCTTAGGTTGTCAGATATTTTGAATTTGCCCTTTCCGGGCAAATTCAAAAGGGTTGGTGCTCAATCATTGCAACACTAAAACCCCTACGCTGCATTAAAAGAATAAATTTAAATAATAAGTACGACTAAAACTGGGTGGATAATGCAATGCATTAGCTAAGATTTTTTGATTAGTTTAGGTTGGTTAGGTAAGGATTTAACAGATTAGATAAGAAAAAAATCATGTTGGGGTGTGTTAAGATTATTTAGATTGTTTTAAAGTAGCATAAAGAGCTCAGTAATAAATAATTTTAATTATATAACATTCTTACGTTACAACGTTATTTGTGTGTTGCAGCTTGCAGCGCGTTATGATATATTTTAATGTTCAAGCACTTTCAAGATAAGCGAGTACGATGATTTTTGGTGCATCCTGTTTAGCCCCTACCGTCTTGCAGATTTCTGATTTCAAAATTTTATGTTGCAGCACGGTCTTTCCTTTCTCGTCCCATTTATTGTATTGTATAAAATTCTAACTAGACACCTTACAATTTAACTAGAAGAATGTGGTTATTAGGACCTTAAACTTATGTCTTAATTTTACTTTCAGGGGGCTGTTTAATTGAGAATCGGTTAAGACAATGGTGCGCCGCTATCGTAAACTCCGTAGGAAGTTGGAGCGTCGTAACAATATCCTTCCACCTGTACCTGAAGAGACAATCGAATTGGAGAATAATGCTGACCGGGGTGACCCCGTCGAGACCCCTGCATTAACTGCTCATGGACAGGAAAGACAAGGAAGAGCACCAGTTACTGCTGAACCTCCTCGACAAGGAAGAGCACCAGTTACTGCTGAA
>JAANSM010003232.1:0-13306 GCA_036850725.1 Orchesella villosa | reverse complement strand
GGTCCAACGACGGGTAGCACACCCTGCGGCCCGATTCCGGGGGAGGTTTGTTTTGTTCCGGAGTATTCGAAACTGGTTTGCTGTGTAGTGACATCTGAAGTAGGTGAGGTCTCTCTTTGCATATGTTGCAAGTCCGATTGCGAATCAGAATGCTTACCAGTTCCTAAGCCTCCTCCAATATAGTATTTTTAGTGCTCGACAAATTGTCTGAACATTATTAGTATACCATGTTTATTCAAATGGTTTACGTTTTCGATTTTCAATTTCCCTCTGAATAAATATTAAAGCATTTCCTTTTATGCATTATTGAATTACTTTGTGTTGTATTTTATTTGCATCCGTCATAATAAGTTAAATTAACTCATAACGTGTTCCACAATTGCATAAAACTTCACTAACTACTACTCAATTACAAAAGGTGCCTTTTGGTTGCCAAATTATATGCTCCAAATTGTAAGGCGTGAATTATATTTGATTACAAGCCCATAAGTTGAATTTTATAAAGCAACTGTTTCGTTTAGGTTCATGCAAATGGCGTTGTCTACTTTCAAAATTAAAAACGAAGCAAAAAATATTATGGAATGCAACATTTTTGGTGGCCTGCGGTTTCACTAGAACTTTCCCAAGTGACGCGATATATATAAATTAAACTTATGCTACTTCATTTTATATAAAATATAAGATGCCTTTAACTCAAAGTCTTTGACGGTTTCCATTTATATATGCGTATATTTTGCACATGGGGAAAATGGCGTTTATAAAATCGTGCAAATGTTGGCAAAATTCTAACACAGAATGCAAAAATTGCGCATCAATTGTACACCAATAACTAACGGAAATCGTAACCGCATTCTATTACATTCTATTCTATTCTATCACATTTTATTACGCAGCTCTAGAATAGAGCTAAGTTATAATTTTACTACGTTCGTTTTACTAAGTCGGTCCGTTCGTCCGTCCGTGCGTGCGCACTCTCATGACCACATACATTGACCGATTTGGACCAAATTTGGTGCATAGGTAGTACACCTTTAGGTCTCAACACTGAATAGTTTTCAGTGAGTTTTGTCAAGTGGTTCGAAAGTTATTGGCGGGAAAGTTCAAAAAAATAACCGATTTTGCTGAAAATCAGTATTTATGGACATTTTGACATGCTTGATCAAACAATGGTAGTAGTTTTTAGATCGGTCATATATTTCAAAAGTTATTAACGGGAAAATTAAAAACATACCTGATTACGCTGAAAATCGGTATGTAGGGATATTTCGAGATGCTTTATCAAGTAGTTGAGTAGTTATTGAATTTTTGAAGTAATTCAGTAATTGTGATTTTTATAATTGTAATTATAATCATAATTATAGTCCTTTTTGTTAGTTTGTTGAGAGCTGCGTATCTACCTTGCTTACAAGCAATTTATTATAAAACGGTTTTAAACTCAGCCTTTACATCCATATCTGATTTGATAAGGGAACTGCGGGCGAAAATAGCATTAAATCAGTCAGTAATATTCTCTTCCTTTATTTTTATGTAGCCATTTATTGCTTTCAACGTCAATAAAAATTTTTAATATTAGATTGAGAAAGCACAAGAATATCAAGTTTACTATTCAAATTTCTTGATATGTATTTATCATTATATGGTAAACCAATAAAAAAGTTGTGATACGTTACTTGTATTTACATTCTAATTCACTCTCGTAGCATTTCAGTTTTCGTAAATGCACATGCATATATGTGCATGTGTATCCTATGTATATGCACGGGCCAGGAAAGGTACCAACTTCCCTTTTGTATGTATTTTAATTTTTGGATTTGCATGGTGTCAACTTTGCATCCGCCTTAAAAATAGATGTGTCAAATTGGTCAGGTGTCACATTTGTACACAAATTTGACACCACGGAGTCGTGGTGTCACTTTTGCTTGGTGTCAATGTGACCTGCTACGGAAATTTGTTACCTTTCTGGCGAGAGGATGGGATTTGTTTTTGCTCCATTTATATCACATTTACCCTTTACTTTATGTAGAACGAAACCAGAACTGCGGACCAAAATAACTTAAAATAAGCCAGTAAAACTGTAATCCCTCCTTTTTTGAGTAGTAAGAAGCTTACAACCTCAGTGGAAACCTTTCTACAATGAATAAGCATGAAAATATCCAATTTAACCACAAAAAACATAGCTAGGATGTACCCTTATCATTCATATGAATCCAGGAATATTAACTCCTTCCCGTTCTCCATTCTCTAAATATAAAAGGTTGGTGGGGAAATTCTGTGTAAAAAGGGCTTCATAAAGCTGCTATAACATCAGATACTTCTCAGCCTTCCATCAAGTACTTTGTGTTTCTCGAAATTTAAGTTTTCTAGATCTCCTTTTTTAGCCGACAACCCAGATAACTTCCATGGCGAAGTTTCCTCTTATCTTTACAATCATCTTTGCTGCAGCTTGGATTGATTTCGTGTCATCAAATTTACCAACTGTTCCCGTTTGTACGGTTGTAAGTTCTAAATTGTTATTTTCACTTGTATCAAATGAATTGAAACTAATTTGCATTATTGAATTTTAGCCACCGTATTGTGATTCCACTCTCGCAGACACTTGTGCCATGAATCAGAAAATATTTAAACAATTCTGTGAATACTTTTATACAGAAGAAAACACCAGCGTATTAAAATGCTGTAATGAAGGTGGCATTTCTTTATGCAAATGTTGTGAAACTGAGGAAACCAATTGCAGCGAATGTCAAAGCTACAAAGACATGTGAACGGTTTGGAAACGAATATGTAATTATTTTAAATTCATTCCTTATATAATGAATGCACAAATTACAGAATAAATATAGCTAATAGGTTCTCAAAAACCCAGTTTGTTCAGTTGTTTATAATTTACTCACCACTTTCAAATTGTAAGTTATATTTTCAATAAAAACTCTCGTAAATATTAAATCTTGTCATAGATTCATAATTTTTACAGATACAAGGCATTAACGTCAATACACAATACCTGCATTGAATTCTGTCATAAGAAATGAAATAATTTACATGACTATCGAAACCTGGGCCTTTTCCCATCCTTCCGTCCCCACATATTTCGTGAGCACTTAACCCTCCTAACATGCTACGGTGCCATAAGCGGATCGACTGCGGCTGAATATTCATAATCATATTCTGAATAATTTAAAGTGAAACACTTCCTGCGACTTGTATCACGCTGTTTCAAAACCTCTTTAATAATAAAAAATGCAGTCGTCTAAATGTATTACTTGATTCCGGATTATATATGGTGCGTCTAGCTTGAAAATTTGACAATTGGAATTTCGGTTGGGGTAGCGAATACGGTAAATTTGTATTTGAAAACTGAGACTACCAATCGATAGATCTCGACGAGAGGAACACGATGGTACCAATTATTTTTCTTAAGTATGGCCCCCGGATCCCACAGGGGGCAAAAACTAATATGGCTGGAAACAAGTATTTTTGGACAGATCTCGACGTGTACATCATTTCTCATTTAACCCCTATTTTGGGGCAAGTTGAGACCCGACCTGGGATGAAAATTACTGGCCCCTTGATGGTTTGTGGCCAATTTACAGCCCTCACTACCGTTCCAGATGTTAAGGGACTTTAAGTTTGCTTATATTTGTTAACGGTTGGGTTACGCTTGGTTACATTTGCTTAGGGTTGGGTTAGGTTTGGTTATATTTATTTAAGGTTGGGTTAGATTTGGTTACTTTAATAATTAAAATGATTGGATTTACATTAGCCATTAGCCCTTAGTCGCCCATGGGGGTTTTAACTTGCCCCAAAATTGGGGTAAAATGAGAAATGATGTAGTCGTCAAGATCTGTCCAAAAATACATGTTTCCAGCCATTTTAGTTTTTGCCCCCTATGGGGTCCGGGGGCCATACTTAAGAAAAATAATTGGTACCATCGTGTTCCACTCCGCGAGATCTATCGATTGGTAGTCTCAGTTTTCAAATCCAAATTTACCGGATTCGCTACCTCAACCGGAATTTCTGCGTTCTATATTTCATCAAAGTACTTCATGACGTTCTGTTAAAATTTTTTTTAATCCCAAGTAGAGAACCCAGGTGACGAGAATGAAAGGTGTAAAAAAATCACTAAAAAGGTATACTATTGTACAACACGAATGCATATTGTTGTACCCTTTTTTACTCCCTATCCTTCCTTTATTTTGTAAATCCAAAAACCTTAAAGGATTAAAAAACTGTTATACATTAGATATATTCACTATGTCGGGTTCTTCAATCTCTAAATATAAAAGGTTGGTGGTGAAATTCAGTATAAAATGGGCTGCTTCAAGATGCTAAATCATCAGACACTTCTCAGCCTTCCATCGAGTACTTTGAGAATCCAGAAAGTTTTCAAGAAACCCTTTACCCAACCGACAACGCAGATACCAGTCATGGCGAAGTATCCTCTCATCTTTGCAATCATTTCCGCTGCAGCTTGGATTGATTCCGTGGCATCCCAGATCCCAACAGTTTGTACCGATGTGAGTCCTAAATTGTAGTTTTCACTTGTACCAAATGAATTGAAACTAATTTCCCTTATTGAATTTTAGCCACCTCTTTGTTTAAAAGCCGGAAACACTTGTGCCACGAATCAGCCAATATTTGAAAAATTTTGTAAAACATTTTATTCTGCCAGTCGCAGCGGCGTTTTAAGATGCTGTGCTCAAGGTATAATTTCTGTATGCAAATGTTGTTTCGATGGTAACACCAAGTGCGACAGTTGCTATTATTATGAAAAGATGGAAGGTTCGATAAAGAATTTGAAATCACATGGAAATTCTACGATGTCTTAAATTGTTAAATTATTTGGTTAAACTTAGTATATGTCCTACACTTTTGCCTTTCGACATGAAATAAATAATTGATCACACCTTTTTGTACACAATTGAATTATTTATTATTTCAATTATTTAATTATTATTACGCAGCTCTAGAATAGAGCTAAGTTATCTTTTTACTAACGATAACTTTGTCTGTCCTTCCTTATGCACTTTCCTGGCCACATACATTCATCGATTTGGATCAAATTTGGTGCACATGTAGTACACCTTAAGGGCTCCACACTGAGTACTTTTCATTGAATTTGGTCAACCGGTTCGAAAGTTATAGGCGGGAAACTAAAATGTCATTGATTACTCTTCCGTATGCTCTCCGGTTCACATAGATTGACCGATTTCCACCAAATTTGGAGCAAAGATTGCACACCTTAAGGGCTCAACACTGAATACTTTTTAATAAATTTGGTCAACCGATTCGAAAGTTAATGGCGGGAAAGTTCAAAAAATAACTGATTACGCTGAAAATCAGTATGTAGGGATATTTTGACATGTTTAATCAAACGGTAGTACTAATTTTTAAATTGGTCATACAATTCAAAAGTTATTGGCGGGAAAGTTCAAACCATAACTGATTACGCTGAAAATCGGTATTTATGGATATTTCGAGATGCTTCATCAAGTAGTTTTAGTAGTACTTGAATTTGTCAAGTAATTCAGTAACTCTCAAGGTTATAAGTCATAATTGTAACTACAATCATAATTGTAGTCCTTTTTGTTAGATTAGTAAGAGCTACGTATCTACCTTGCTTGCAAGCAATTTATTTTACATTCATCTCAAATGATGTGATAACCCGATTACTCCATACTGTCCACATTTTGATGGTGCCACCTGTCCTTACTGAAGAGCCTTAATAGTTTCAGACACGTCTGGTATTTTGTAAGATAAAAAAACGTGTGTTTACATCAATATATATTATTTGTTAATTGATCCTGAGCTCCATTGTGGTCAATTCCTTGAATAAGATTCCTCACCAAATTATCTTCCAACTCATCTCAGCTTACATTTGAATCTCCTATTTTAATTAGCAACCAGAAAACTCATGCCGCTGTACATTTGCAAAAAGCTTCAAAGAGCAAAAACAAGCAAATGTAAAAAAAAGAGATGTTATATATTCAAACGACTTTGTGTAGTTGCAAAGTGAAAAGAAAAATATACATCCTGAAATAAAATTTTAATCCTATAAAATGAAACATTTCTGGTGAGAACTTAACTATTTGTATCATGTCGTTCCAACAACAACTTTAAAATGTAGCCGATTGTAGCCATGCAACATGTATTACTAGATTCTAGAGTGAAGTACCTTTTTTAACAGCCTATACTTCAACAGTTTCTCTATCTACCAAAAGTACCTGGGGGGAACCCAGTCGACTACATGAAAAGGTAAAAAAATCACACAAGAAATGCATAATTGTGTACAACGTGGATAGGCTGCGTTTTAAACTAGTTTACACACTATCCTTCCATTCCATTATAAGTCCTATAATCCCGTGCCACATAAAGTAAAAAAGGATAAATTCATGAGAAACATGTATATTTATAAGCGGATTACTTTCCCGTCAAAGTTTGGCCAAAGAAAACTAGCCCTGTATGGTTTGAACCCCAAACTGCGGATCAAAAAAACTTAAAATAAGTCCGTAATATTTTACCCTTCACTTTATATATAGCAACTCATTGTTTTCAACCTCAGTGAAAAAACATTAATCATGAGAAAGGATGAGGATTTTTAAACATAAAATATTGGTCCGGAAATTCAGTATAAAAAGGGTTTCATCTAGTGGTTCAGTCATCACATTCATTTTAGCTCTCTCTCCCACAAGTTCCTTTGAGCTACCATAAAATTGAATTTTTAATCACTTTTCTCCCGCCAAGAATAAAACCGATCATGGCCAAGTGTACTCTCATTTTTACACTCATCCTCGTTTCCACTTGGAAGGAATTCGTGTTTGCACAGGGCTCACATACTGTAAGTTTTAAATTTCTGGTGGATCAAAGTATATATAAAACTAATTTTTTAATTTTGCATTTCCAGGACGTTTGTGATGTCTCGAGTCCCACAGCCTGCGACTCGATACCGAGTGCAGTTTGTTTAATTACCGTGGGGTATCCGAAACTAAATTGCTGTCGAAGTGCATTGTCAGCTCCTATATTAGGTAATATCTATATTTGCGTGTGTTGCAAATCCGGTTGCGATTCGGGTTGCGTACCCCCTCCTCCGTTTGCCAATCCTTAATCTTCTGTATGATATTTTCAATATTATATAAAATGTTGGATTATTAGTATGCCATATTAGTATGCCCTAATTGATTTACTATGCGATTTGAGTTTTCTATTTCACTCTAAATAAATATTTGAGCATTCCTTTTCATAAAGAATTGTATTATTTTTCGACAATTTTTGTCTTGTATTTTACTTCCATCCATCATAATAATAAAAATTAATTCATAAGGTATTCCACATTGCTTAACATAAAGATACATTATGCATTAGCAATTTTAATCTCAAATGTGAAAAGCTAAAATTGAAATGTGCAACAACAAAAGAGGTGCATTACCTTATAGGATTTACCTTAATTTTATGTAAGTCCTTTTTCACTTTAATCTTACTTTAACTTAAGAGGTATTAAATCTAAAATCCCATCTAAACAATCGAGGAATCACAAATTATTGGGCAATTCTTAGCCTGAACCCTAGTTTCGCATTCACAAACATGTGTAGGTGTGTAACTGCAGTACGACTCTAAGCCAGACTTTATAATTTAATTATAAACTACGTGCATTTAGCCTGAAATTTGACGGTTGACTTTTCTATTCGCTTTGCATGCCCAAGTACCTCATGATGGGTCCTTCAATATTTTAATACCCAGTATAAAACCAAAGAGGCGAAGTAGAAAGTTGAAAGAATCACCAAAAAGGTATCATGTTGTACAACCGGGATGGATGAATGTGGAAATATGAGTATACTCAATTTACTGCTAAAATACATGGTTGTGATGTACCCTTAATATTATTGATTTAGGAAATAATATGCTGCTGTCAAATCTGTGTCAGCCTTCCATCTCCATCAAGTACTTTGAGCTTTCAGAAATTGAATTTTTCAATCAGTTTGATGCATATACGAACAAAACCAATCATGGCCAAGTGTGCCCTGTGCCCTCATCTTAACACCCACTCTCGTTTAAACTCGAAATGAATTCGCATTGGCGCATGACTCACTACGTACTGCAAGTTCTAAATTGCTGTTAAAACAAAGTATATGAAACTAGTTTTTCGATTTTGAATTCCCATTTAATTTATGGTAACACGACGGATACCACATCCTGCGGTCCGATTCCGAGTGAGATTTGTTTTTTTATCAGTGCATTGGAAACTGGTTTGCTATGGAGTGACAATCGGAGAATCTGATGCCTCTATTTGTTTATGTTGCAAATCCGATTGCGAATCAGAATGCCTACCAGTTCCTAAGCCTCCCAATGGATCTCCAGTATAATATTTTTAATGCCCGACAAATTGTTCGAATATTAGTATACCATGTTTGATTAACTAGTTTGTGATTTAGAATTTCAATTTCCCTTTGAATAAATATTTGAGCATTCCCTTTTATACATTATTGAATTATTTTTGTTGTATTTTATTTGCATCCGTCATAATAATAAAAATCAACTCATAACTTATTCCATAATTGCATATAGCTACATTAACTACTACTCAATTACAAAGTGCCTTTTGGTTGCTAAAGTATTCTGCTAACCTTGCATATGCTCCAAATTGTAAGGTGTGAATTATAATTGATAGCAAGCCCATAAGAACAATTTTATGAAGTAACTGTTTCGTTTGGGTTCATGCAAACGGCGTTGTCTACTTACAAAATTAAAAACGAGACGAAAAAACGAAAATCAGTTTTCTCCAGACAAAAACAAAACTAACCACGGCGAAGTGTGCCCTTAACTGTACACTCATCCTCGTTTACACTTGAAATGAATTCACGTTGGCGAAGGGCTAACAACGTGATGCAAATTCTAAATTGAGGTTGGATCGAAATAATATATAAAATAAAATGTTTTATTAGTCATTACTTTTAAGTTAGTTCTAGAACATCATTTATTTTTAGTAGCAGGCATTCAGAAATGACGTTGTTAGATATATAGATAGTCTCGTAAATAAATTATTGCAAGGCTGAAAGCAAAATATAAAGGTTTGTTTGCTGATAAAATTAATCTTCCACTTCCTTAAGACGAGCATCTTATTTAAAGCGCTAAAACTCTTTATAAAGCCAATAATTATTTTAACTATCGATTATTTAACAAGTAGTATTAAATTAATTGTTTGCGCAATCTGAAAGTCTAAAATTACCAGACTTGTCTTACGCTCAAAAAAATTTCCTGTTCCCATCTGAATCTTAAGTTGTTGAAGGGAACAGTAACTTCTTGCTTCGTTTCCATTCCTTCTACGTGACAAATTCTTTTTCCATTTCCACAGCAGTTCTCTACTGAGCCAGTTAACCATTCCAGGTATTCGGTAGCAAATTAGGGCAAAAAAATTAGTTTGTAACCCCGCAACAACGAATAAAGCCAGTGCGCCTGATGACAGTGAATTATAATATTTGAGGACCGCTCCGTTGCAAATAATTCCAACAAGAATACTTGCAATGGTGAGGGAGAGATGAATTTGAATTTCGAAAGCATTGGTTTGTTTGCAAAGCAAGTAACTGAAGCATTCTGTATTTTTTGAAGGCGTTTCTGAACAGGCCTTTCTGAATCGACCGAATTCCAATGAACACGCCACCATTCGCAAGGATAACTAGAGAAAGCACCAAATACCCATGAAACATATGTGAGAATATGTTCCATATCTTAATAGTTGCAAGTGTTAAGCGAATCACAGGAGATGCCGACGGTGTTGGTGTTACAGGGACAAAAATGATGTATAAGGCGTAGAACAAGGGAAAGGATAAAGAGTTAATGTTTAGAAAGGTTAGAACCACTTTCATTGGGATATTGTTGAGGTTACCTGTGAAAAAAATCTTGTTTAAATTTATTCATATAAATTTATTATATCTGTTAATTTAAAATATGACGTGCTTCTTACCAGATTTAGTTTGCTAAAATTAAGCAATAGACCATTATATAAAGCACAAAACTTATGTGTATCCGACCAAACTACGTGGTAATAAATGGTGTTGCAAACTTGTATAATTAGTTGAAACCATCCAATTAATTTTCTATGTGCGTCACCATCAATTTCAAAGACTGTTTCAGATAGCGTAGAAATTAGGATTGCAAAGTGAATAATGTATAGTAAAATTCTTCTTGATGTCCATCCATATTCTGTGACGTCGATTTTTCCCAATTTAGAATTCCATCTAAATGGTGTGAGTTTTGTGAGCTTACTTAGTTTGCTAAAATTAAGCAATAGACCATTATATAAAGCACAAAACTTATGTGTATCCGACCAAACTACGTGGTAATAAATGGTGTTGCAAACTTGTATAATTAGTTGCATCAGCCCAATTAATTTTCTATGTGCGTCGCCATCAGTTACAAAGATTGTTTCAAATAGCATAGAAATTAGGATTCCGAAGTGAATTATGTAAAGTAAAATTCTTCTTGATGTCCATCCATATTCTGTGACGTCAATTTTACCCAATTTAGAATTCCAACTAAATGGTGTGAGTTTTGTGAGCTTACAGAGTTCGACGCGTACTTTTGCATGATCTTTAATGCTCATTTGAAGTAAATTTAAGAATTTCAAAGAGAAGTTTTTCAAAGTTTGTAGCATGGCTTTTAGAGACAAGTTATTGAGGGAAGGTGGTTTAAATTTAGGTTTTGTTGCCGAACGAACCAAATTCGGGGGCACAGCATTTGCAAGAAAGCTCATGACTAACTGAAAAGTTTGGAAGAAATTATGTAAGCGCAAAAAAGTATAATTAAATATTTGCCTGTTTAAATGTGTAGACGAATGAAGTCATAACACTGGAATTACTTAAGCACTCAATTTATTAAATATGAAATCAAACAAATTATGATTATGCGGGATAAAGGTTTCAATTAAAATCGTTGAAAGCATCAATATTGACTAATATGAATGGAAAATATCTTTCGGCTTTGACAGAGTCATGTAGTACTTATTAAATAAATAATAAACTAAAGTATTACTAGCTTAGGACAGAATGTCAACAAGAAACGTTAAGTATGTTTAAACTATCAGAAAACTTCCATTCGTTCCAAGCACTGTAAGAATGGTTACTTAATTGTTTGCTGAATGTCATAGATGAATTAGGCTTACGTAGTTTACTAAACGTAAAGCTAAGTAAGTCCTAAGTAAACAAGCATACTCTACATAATTCGCCTATTTGAGCTATAGTATTACAAATATGTCGGATACTTTCGAACTTATTAAATAAACTCTCAGGCAACTTCAGACTTATATTTGAGAATTATGGTAAATTACTCACAAATTATTATTTCCTACCTACATTACCTAACTCCTGCTAATATGTCATCATACTCGAGCAAATATTGGCAGATATGTCAGAGCAGTCATAAAATACAGCCCAGGAGATGCTGACAAACTTCTTTGTCAAATTTTGAGAGCTTGAAATTGTTAGTACGGACAGTAATTAATCTATACTATATAAACGTTTTAATTATATTATTTCAGTAAATACAGTCCTGTTAAGACAAGATTATTTGAAATTTGACTCCTGAAAAAGCAGGATATCCTTATTTAAATAATTAGATTTGTTTTGAGGAATTTAATGTACATTTTTGTATTGATTACAATATTTCCAAGACTTTATTTGAGCTATCAAATAGGCAAATGTAAAATTTATAATTTTACATTTGCTAAACGTATAATTTTACTATCATTATGTGTCCATAATGGACACAATGAATAACGTTGGTTGAATATCGATTTTATAAGATTCAAACATAAATAAGTGTGCCGAAATATACAAATTTCTCCTAAAAAACGTCAATCCGCGACCGTTTATTCAGGAAAAATCATGTCTTACTCATAATTCGATTAGTTTATTACGATGGAGTTTAGATAAATGTGACACACTCAATACAAATTAATACTTCGATAGTATCGGTGGAAAAAAATTATATTTGACGCATGAGGATATAAACTGAAATGAGATTTGTAATACCACGAAAACATAAATACGTAGCATGAAATAGTTAGATTTATCAGCTTTATATAAAATTATCAGATTTGTATACATCAGAAACTCGAACGCGTCGAGTTTTCTGAATACAAACTCCATCATGCACGAATGTAAACCCTGTTATATGGACTAATAAATACTTGCTATGCCTCCTCTTGTACTTTCACAGAATATCAGCATATTATGTATATCAACAAAGAAGTTTTATGAATCTATTATCACCAGGTTTAACACATTTTTAATTACAACATTTCAGGTATATTTTACAATATTTATTTAATAAAATGCTTATCTCATAGTAAACACTATGCTATATGTAAAATGCATACTGTAGACACTTGGTCACACATTATTTACAGTTGGTACATATGTTAGCAAACGAAAAATTGATAAACGTTGAAAGCTCCAGAATGTACCTATTTGGTAAAAGAAATAACGTTAAACACAGATTAAGCATTTTTTTATCATGACAAGTTAAGTCTACAAAATACCCATAGTAAACAAAACCTGGAAAAGGATTTTGTATGATTTACCTTCCAGTTTTAGATACCTTCTTGGGTGTAATTAATACCACATATTAGCTTGTGCTTCATAATCTTGTAGTCTGGAACTTGGCACTCTCTCGAACAATAGCTGGCCCGTTTGCACCTTCCGCATTTCAGCTTCGCATTTTCTTCCCCACAGAACCTACACATGTTTTCAATTCTCCCAAGATTAAAGATGCAGGCTGGTTCATCAACTCTTATCCCACCGCTCATATCCATCTTGCCAATTCGAAGGTATGGGTTCATAATTGCAATTGTGGAGCCAAACGCAAACCTCTCGGTAGAATCTTCCGTTTTCTTCACATTATAAACGTAAACACGAGCGACATCCCCGTTCTCGTCCTCCACAATTAAATGAATTGAAGGCATGTAGAAGTTTGGGTCTTCAATTATTGTTAAGTAAAGCACCCGATTGTTATATGAGTGATCCTTTGTGGGATCCATTTCTACCAAGGTGATTGCTTTTAACTTGGATAGCTTTTCGGGAACTTGTTGTATCAAGTTCACCCGAATTGTTGACTTGAGTATGTAAGATTTTGAAACTGGAGAACAATCTTTGATGCCTTCCCGATGTCGCTTTATAAAAATCTTTCTCAATGGGCTGTAGAGATATTCATTCTCGGATTTATTATGCGGGATCTTGCTCAGCATTTCCTCAACTTGCTCTTTAGTACTTGACTCATAAGGTAAGTAGCATGGAAGCATCTGTTTCTCAGCATCCTG
>JAANSM010003231.1:0-13312 GCA_036850725.1 Orchesella villosa | reverse complement strand
TTGTGAACTTTTTGAGAGCTGTTCACATTGTTGTTGGTCTCGAAGATCATGATACGACATTTACGACGTTAGCTATTAGTTTTGCTCGTCAGGGATTGACAAGATGCAACCAGACAAGTTATAACCCACCAGGTAAAATGTGAAATAGTATGGAACCTGAATACGTGGAGTGTTATTGTGATTATCAGCTCTCTCCTATTTTTAATTTCTATTATTAAATTTTTGCCTAAGAATAAGTCATTTTCTTGTCCAAAAAATTGCTCCATAGTATATACCCTTCTTTCTTTCTTTGATTCTCATCATTTATGCAATTTTGCAATATTTCTTACGAAACGTGTTATTCGCAATAAAATCATTTTGTTTTTTGATTGTATGTGGTTGGATTCATATGTAGCTTTTTTCAAAGGTTAAATTATTTTGCATTGGACGTTGGACGAGTCAATTCTTGACAGTTTCTTGATAGTATTCATATAACGATCATGCATAAAAATCACTGGGATTTGCGATGCATTTTTTAGCTCCAAATGTCTTTGTATTTTATATTTAACATAGAAAATGGCAATACATTTAAAGCTTTTTAGGTACTAAATGAAGTGAACTTTTGATTGTTAGAGACAACTTGAATTTAATTTCAATAATATGATTGGGATAGTTAAAAAGTAAAGTGAGCAAGCTGGATGCATTAAAAATTGAAGTACAAAGCTTATTGGCTTTGGTAGTAGCTGCATATTACGCATACCTGTGAATCTGGCTACACTTTTTGACTGTGATTTTCATACATGATAAGCTCTGGCCATGTGTTCATACATATTTTATATATTGCATATTATTATGAACCGGCTCTCGAACAAACTTGTTTTTAAACTATCTTGCTACTTTATACTTATAAGTGCTTATCACATTATGCAAAAAAGGGTTGGCCAGATCGAAATAAAAAATGAGGGACAGACAAAAAAACAAGAGGTATCTTTTTGGTTGTTGAAGGGTATCTCCTGGATGAATGTGGAAAGATTTCAGAAAACATGCTTTAAAAAGTTGCCCTGCATAAATGAATTTTATGACTATTTTCCAATGCTACTCAAACCTGAAAGAGTTTGCTGAGTATTAAAATAGGATTGTGAAAAAAAACTCATTTTTCTAGAACATTTTTCAATACATTATTGACTAAACTAGTCTTACAGGGAGGTGCGTAATAAGAAAAAACAGCCTCAAAAATTTTCTCTCAACTACGTTTCTTTCTTATAAAACTTGCGTCAGTTCAATTGTTTGTTGCAATTTGAATATCATGCATTGCTAATTGATAATAAATCCTTGCTCAACCTCAGAGGAAAAATATTAGCCGGACCACTTTTTTTAGTATCAAAACAACATCCTATCACAGCTTTTAATGTTGAATGCTGAGGGGCTGATTTTTTCTTGTTTTTTGCGGTGGGTCAGTTCGCACATGCATAAAAATGTTGCAATAATTCCTACTTCTTTGACGTAACATCAAAGTTTGAAGGTCGACAAAGTTGAAATTTCAAATGCGCACTTTTATAATTTATAGTTTGCATATACCCTTTAGATTCGACACTATTGTGCCGAATGCCAATGCCAATGGCAAGGTTAAATAAACTTTGAGATGGCTAATAAGTCTAAAATCACAGGTTTGTTGCGGTTCTTTGTTTTTCTCTTCTAGAATGGAACCAGGGAAGATTCTACAAACTAATTACCTACTTCGTTTATGGTCTTATGCTTTATGGTATAATTTTTTTGTTCAAACGACACGATTCTACATTCCTGTAAACGACTACTAACAAATTGAAGGGTAATAAAATGAGAAGTCTACGATTAGTCTTAGCTTCATAAAAAGTCACAACCATTCATTTAGAAAACAGGGAAAAAGACAAGATTTAAGGTAGAGATTAACTATACTTTCTATGTAATTACAAATCGGCGAAATGGAACAAGTTATACATTCTAAGCGAATGTTAAACTTGTTAAAGTGTCAGTCACACACATTCATTATATGATAAGCGACTTATAACGTGACAAAATGAATGATTATTATCAACATCCTCAGGTACTTATTTCCTTCCTTTGTTCTTTGTGTTGCTCATCCTTTACAGGTATTAAAGAAAAATATGATGAGCAAAAATTTATGAGTTATGTATAAGAAGCTACGTCTTTAAAGAATACAATAATTGAATTCTTTAAAATATTTTATAGGGTAAATGTTCCCTGTAGAGATTACTGATTACTTTTACTCGTATTATCATTTGACATCGAGTGGTTTTATTGAACTTCTCATTGCATTATCCGTCCTATATACAGATAGACGATGATGATGTTCCTCATTACTGCTTAAGATTTTATTACATGGCAAACCAGAAAAAGTTGTACTTTTCCCATGAGAAAAAATCGGTATCGTGGAACGTGGAAGCGTGTCGTGTATTTTACTGGGAAATGCCCAATTTCCACAAATGCTTTATGCGATTGAAATCTTATACCGTAAGTGGTACCTCAGGTATCTCCTAAATGACTTAAAATTATGGTTTATACGTATTACATCGTAATAAAAATTTAATTGGAGCAAAATATTGTGATTGTTGCATTTTGATTATACCGTAAGTGGTACCTCAGGTATCTCCTAAATGACTTAAAATTATGGTTTATACGTATTACATCGTAATAAAAATTTAATTGGAGCAAAATATTGTGATTTTTGTATTTTGACTTTGATGTGTTTTATGGTAAACAAGTAAACATATTTTTGAAGTCGAACGAAAATTGAAAATGAGAAATGAATGCGGACAGTACTTTTAATTACACTTGCATGACATCAAAATCAAAGCTATAATAACTTACTTGCAACTGTGCAAAAACACGGATGTACGAAAACAGGAGTTTGTACACCTTCAATTTCTGGATGAAAGAATCAAGTGAGAACAATGGATTGAAGAAATGAAGTGTAGTTACTACATAGGCACGATAAAATACAAATTGTAGGTTTCATGGAAAAAATGTGAGAAGAATGGACATTAACATTTTTTCTACTGATGCTGATGACTGNTACAAATTGTAGGTTTCATGGAAAAAATGTGAGAAGAATGGACATTAACATTTTTTCTACTGATGCTGATGACTGAACAGTTTTACTCATTAATCCTTTAAAAAATAGTAAATTGAGCCAGTATACGGAGTAAAAATTCATGTTGTTTGTGAGAACAAGAATATTTTTTTATATAAATTTTAGAAACCACAAGAAAATTCAATGAAGCAAGTGAACATAATATACGTATTACTACAAGTTTACAGGCTCCATGAATATTAAAACAATTTGTTGTGATCAAAACATCATTTTTATTCGTCTGATAGTGTAATCCCTTGTATTAAAAATGTTTTTGTGGTAGAATTGTGTTGTGGAGCAGCTAATCCTGTATTTATTATAAAGATGGACAATGGAACAAGAGAGAGGAGTGGAGATTTGGAGACGCTAGAATGCATTATTCAAAACTTCTTTGCTGAATTTGCTTTTACTACTAAGGATGAATTGAATATTAGACATAATGTTGCGCAACTTGTTATTCTATTAAGTTCAATAGTTGATAGTAATCATGATCTACTATTTTCAGAATATTCGACTTCGTATGTATGATTTTATTACGAAAATTCCAAACGTGAGTGGGAGACGTAGAATATATGCACCTGCGAAAAGCGACCTTGTGACTAGTTTTATGCGTTCAAAATTAAATGAAGATGATAGACCAGATTTTAAATTTGTATTATGGACCTTCAACCTTTTTAATAATTTTCGTCTACTAAAGAGTACATGAGGAAAAAGTAAAATCTGACTCTTTCCCCCTTAATATATGTCTCAACTCGCTGTCGAAATTTCCTTGCAACTCGCTGTTGTCAGTCAGGCAAGTTGATACAAGCCCCGTCAGTTGCCAGTATAGCATAGCCATCAATAAAATCTGTAGCAATAATTATAGTCCTTGGTCATCACACCAATCAATTCTACCATTATTCCAACTTTTTTGGGGTCTTGTTGAAACAAAGACAAGCTGGTATAGCGTCCAGTTCTCTGAAACCAGTTACCTACTGACATGCAAACTGTAAACATGAAATATATTGTATATCTTTTTGCTTATAAAAACTAACTTCCATTCTACTACCCTCGACTCATGCAACATGTATCATGAAAAGATTGGGAAATACACATATTTACACCTAAAGTTTCATTACGATTGACAATCAAATGAGGAAGAATACAAGATAACAAAACGCCTCTTTTATTATCCAGGCCGTTTGAGAACCAGAAGTTGGAAGCATATTTTCTGTTCTGTTTTATTATCCATTCAATTCATCATGTAGGCAAATACCATTCAAATTTAATAATAAGAAAAAGAAGTTTTTACGAATCTGAAAAAGATCAACGCATGATGATAATAGCACTTGGTTCTCAGTTTTTATATTGTCTGGCAAATCCTACGTAGTAATATAGGTTGCTTATTTGTTATTTCCCAGTTAAACTAAAGAAGTTCGGGGTAACCACAAAAGACATGATAAAATTTTTAGTGGTCTAGTTTTAATGGATTGAAAAACATCTTCGGAAAGAAAAGCAAAAAAACTAGTCTACTTCTGCAAGCCTCTTACGAAATTCTGGGTTCTTTTCCAGCTATACTCTGTACTACATCTTTCGTAGTTGAGGATTGCATTAATTATAATTCATACGGGTTTTCACTATCGACTATGCCCATCAGTCTACCTCTGGAACTACCATAAATAATTTTTTGCATTACTTACGCCGTCGACTGAAGTTGGAAGTGAACCGCTTTTTTCTCAACTTACAAAGTGTACAAAATGCTTTACTGTCTTTTATGATTTACATTAAGAATAAAACTATAACATTGGCATCATTATCTGTTTAGTTTTTTTTGTAAGGCATCAAGTTATATAGCCCATAAAGATAGAGCTGGAATAAATAGCTTGGCTTCTCCAGAAATAGGCTTGCAGAAGAAAAAAGTTGTATATGTTCGTGTTCGTGTCAAGCTTGTGATGTCCCTATTATGTATTACTTGAATCTTATTCACACCAGGACTTACATTAGTAGTTTTTCTTGAGAAGTTTATAAAAATTCTTGCATCTCCTGAACTAAATGCTTTGTGATGTCCCCTATTATGTATTACTTGAATCTTATTCACACCAGGACTTACATTAGTAGTTTTTCTTGAGAAGTTTATAAAAATTCTTGCATCTCCTGAACTAAATGCAACAATTTATTCCTACCGGTTAATACATAAGTAAGTACAACCAATGTTAGGTATTGAAATACTAAAGGCATTAAAGCTGAGAATTTTGTTTGGGTTCACAAATCATGATCATGCTCTCTCAGGTGGGTAATGTAAACGTGTATGTGCGTGTGATTATCCCATGTAGTAATGTATTAAATGCGATATTTAGTATCACTTTCCACTTATTTCTGGAATGCCGAACAAAGCCTTGCAGCAGAAGTGAGGAGATCTAATCAACCAACACAAGAAAGCCTTAAAACTGGTTACTGGTTTGGTTTGAGCAATAACTAGCGTATATTCCAATCGGCAATCCCAGCCGGTTTAGAATCTCACTTATTCGTTCGTATCATTACAATTACAAACCAATCGTTTCAATTTATAAGTTTGTATGCTGGGCTGACGCAATAGTATGAATAAGTATACAATTGGAATATTAAGCGTAAAACAAAAGAAATCGCTGGGAACTTACGGAGGCAGTTGATACTTAGTGAGCAGTCGCTTTTTCCTTTTCTGTCTAAAAAACTCACTTGATACCAGACACCAGACGGGGGCTTACGAATGACGAAAATGTAGTGTCATTGTCGTACACTTGCACTCCATTCCAATCCACGCACACTTGTAGAATGACGTCTACTTAGGACGTCGATGATCCTAATTAGTTTTGGGTTTCCACAAAATCCTTTTACGTGGTAAACTACAATTGCAACTTAGAAGAGTAGCTTATACGTTACGTAATTAACTATTAAAATGCTGCTCATCCGCTGAAAGTAAAAGGCGAGAGTACTTTTAACTAAATGCTAAATTGTATAACTAAACTGAACACATTATTCATAAACATTTACACGTTACGTAATTAACTATTAAAATGCTGCTCATCCGCTGAAAGTAAAAGGCGAGAGTACTTTTAACTAAATGCTAAATTGTATAACTAAACTGAACACATTATTCATAAACATTCACTCACACACAGTATCTAAACATTATCCAAATACCAACAAACTTGAAACTGTCCCTTTCATCTTCCGCTTCCTTTAAATGTAAGGACAAAATCCTTATTCACTACTTCAACCAACCTTAATTAAGATGAAGAGGATATGCATTTCATCTATAATCTATGGAAATTGAACCCTTCAGGCAGGATTCTAATTTTAGCCTTCCTATAAGTTATGCCACCTATTATTATTCTGCATACATACAACTGATACAACTTTAGCTAGCCCGTCACCAGTGGTCATTGTCAACTCGTAATCATACTCAAACTCAAACTTATATGTGAACAAAGGGAAAGCTTCAAGGAAATGAATGGAATATTTTAACTAGACTTAAATGACTGAGCACATTTGTTAAAGTTGAGAATGAGAGTTAAAAAGTTGGCGTAATGAATGGTCGAAAAATATTTATCTGTTACTGGTTACATACATGCGTCGCAATTCATAGTTTAACTACCAAGTAGCGTAGATCAAGAATTGAATGAAGTGAATTTTTATTATGCCAGTCACAAGTCGCGATCTTAAGACTATTTCTCTTTCTTATCATGAATATAGACAGCAGATGAATTTTTTTATAACAAAATCCTTACAATTTTTAAGTACACGAGCACATGAATATTCCTCCTTAGTTATATAGTTTATAGCTTTATCAGATAAGCCAAAGCCAAGCCAAGCCAATATTGACATTGACAATTTTCAAGCGTTAGATTCTCATTGGATAAGGATTAGGTCCAGGACTGACCAAGAGAGGGCTTATTGTTAGCAGAAACTTCTACGCACGTGAGTGTTTTTTATGATGACTGATGAGTGTTTTTGTGTCACATACAGATGAATAAGACTGTACATTAACTTTGTATCTAAAAATGTCTCAACAGTAAGAAAAACTGCGTATGTTTTTCCGAAGAAATGACTAAACTGGTGATTTACTTAAGTTTGCTATAGCTATGTGGTTATACGTGGTTAAGTTAGTCATCAAGTCATATTGGAATCGGAATCTGGAATCAGCGTTGGTCTTTAACATTTCTTATCTAAATACGAAACTTGCTATATAATGAGCCATAATATCTTTAACCCTTTTCATCTCAAACAGTTGGCTGTCTTGAAGTATATAATATTTCAGTTTCTGCGTTACTATTATTAATAAATAATCCCAATCGCAGAATCGACTATATATGTATCTTCCTGAGAGTCTTAAGTTTCAGCTATTTTTTTATATGCGTTGGTAGATACAACAAGACATGGTGAAATTGTGAAATCCGAAACCACAAACAAGCCACGGAGAATCGCAGAAACATATCCTGACTGATGACTGACTCATGCATTAACGTTACTCCTCTTGTCAGTTCAATTGGTTCAATTCAATCAATAAGTATATTAAAGTTGACTCTTATTTAGTAGCTTCGTCCTTTTTAGTTCCATAAAGTATGGAAAGACGAAGACGCACTGAATGGCTATAATCGTCTCTGATGACTCGGCTTGTCTCGTGGTCAAAATTACGCCACAGGTTATCCATTGATGCTAGATTTAGGTTTTTTTTAAACCAGGGAGTCATGAAAGGTTTGCAGAAAATGACTCACTCGATCACTCGAACGCAACGTTCATTGGCACAATTTCATGTTGCTTGTGTAAAGTAAATTAATTACTTGAAGATAACAATACTGGAAAAATGGGGCTCGTATACGAAGTTGACATTTCATGGTTTCAAGGTGGCTTCAAGATGAAGATTATATTGGTCACGTATAATCCTTAAGTTGTTTGTGAGTAAATATTTTCCGAAACTTTAAACCCTACAAAATAAATTGACATTCTCTCCTTGTGAGCAAAATTTTTAAAAGAACAATTTTTTAATAATCTTATGCTAACTAAGCGGCATACAAATAATTGAACGTACATGCTATAGTCACTAGTTGAGCAATATGTTCATGAAAATGGGAAAATGTTAGCACAAAATCCATCCTAATTTTAATCCTAAACTGACCAATTATGTTCAAATACTCCAAATCGTGTATCGTAATATAGTAAACGTAAAATAGCATCACATTTTCGTATTTACAAGTGCACACACATATACACAGTAGTAAAGAAGCCTTTCTTTCGATCAAAAGAAAGTTTTACTTCTTGGAGTTTGCATTTGGCTCGATAACTTTGAAATTGTAACGTAGTGTTTTAGCCCGTCGGATTTCGCTATATGTGTTGTTAAATTCGGCAATGTCTGAAATTTAAATTATGTAAAAATAAATTGAATACCTTTTAAAGCTTTTAGTAAATAATCGGCTTACTTCATTATTAAAACTTACATTGTCCAGGAGTCTTGCACAAAACCTCTCCTTTGATGGAAAGCATTTGCGAGGAAACTCGATCATAAGGAACTTCTGGTTCGTGTGTCATATTCTCTTTGTAGACACTGAACTCAATGTCATAATAATCAGTCCGAAAATCCCAACTGAAATGAGCAAAATCATTAATTTTCTTAATTTTGAATTTAAAATTTAAAATTTAAAAAAAAATGAGCATTTTTTATACATTATCTTTGAATTGGGAACATTAACATCAAAAGTGAGCAACACTTTCTCCTCTGGATTAATATTGATTGTTGTAAACTGGTGGTGCTCTGGAGTTTGAGGTAAAAACCTGATTTTCAACGATTTTTCCTGGTCCTGATACGCCTACATTACATTAACAATAATTATATAATTAAATTACATATTAAAGGCATAAAACAGTAACAGTTGTAGGTGAAGAGTAAATCAATGTAAATGTAAAGCTATTATTAGATTTTTGCTATTACTTTGATTGCCGTGTAAGCAGTTCCCCCAAAATACTTAGGAAGTTGGTCCTGCTCAATGTCCTTCATCAAAACTGGCATCCACTGGTTTTGTTGAGCAGGAAAAATACTGACCTTATCCAATGTCCGTGGGGACAAGAAGGGTTTGATGATGTTGAATAGCATGTTGAAAATCCTTGAAGCTATATATATAAATAAACAGGGGGAGAAGCCTATAATTATTGCCTCAAAACACTTGTTACTCACACTCAAAGTGGGTTGTTGGGTAGAGAAATTGAACCTGAGACAACTTTTCCTTATTTAAAATATCTATAAATAGAATCTTTTGTAGGTGAGATGAATGGGACAGTTCCTTATTTAAAATATCTATAAATAGAATCTTTTGTAGGTGGGATGAATGGGACAGTTGAGGTAGGTAATGGTTTGTTGACAATGTAATGGTAAGAAAGGCTTCATAAATTTTCATATATTTTTAACAAGCTAAAGGTTAAAGGGGCATAAACTCTCGGTTAATATAAAATTGTATAAGAAAATTTCACATAATGTGAATGTACTTTGAATAGTGGTGAGACATTAATTTGGTAGAATGCCTTGTTGATAAAACAGGGAAAACGAGGATAAAATTGACAGAAAAACAACTAGTCAACCTTCACAATGACACGACATCCCCGTAAAAACCGATAAAAAAGTCAATAAACTAATCAATAAAATTTTAATGAGTTGTATATATATATAGCGTATCAACTCAAGAATGTTCATATATATCCTTTCAATTGTCATTGTCATCAGCTTAAACAAAATCTATTGTTAGTTTTGAATGTCACCTTCTTGGGTCATACAAAGGTGACATCGGAAATAATCTTGCTCATATTATTTGTCGATGAATACATAAATCAACTTTTAAAAAACTTAAAAAATAATTGGAATTAAATAATTAAAAAAATGACATGCTGGCTGAGCTCCAGGCTCCAGATACACGCAAAAAGCCATTAACTGAATGCATATTTTTTAAACTTATATTAAGAATACAGCTTTAAAGGAAGGAAGGAACCATACAATGAGGAGCATTCATAAATTTAATTACTAATTCCAATGTACAGTGTGTTCACGTGTCAATTATCATGTCAATGATTGATATGTAGCTCTTACCATTAACAACATACGCTCTGTATAGTATCTCGGGGTGGTTTGCCTCGTACCTCCTGACGACCTCTAATATCGTCTCGATTGCTATTAAGAACAAGGTTGACATTGAGAATCAGAGTATTTTCGGTTCATGCAGTACATACAACATAAAATGGGGTTATAGAAGACGCTTTTATTGCAAAACTTTGAAAGCTATTTTTTAACATACTTTTCATTGAAGCTAACTGCCAGAAACTGAGATTGTACATGTCAAAAATTAGTGAAATTTGTGTGACAGGTTTTTCTGGTGTTGAGCGCTGTTTCATAACAATCTCAAAGATTTCCAGGGCCTGATCAATGTAGCGTTATCATTTCCTGACTTAGTCCTGCTTCCACTCCTTTACGGACATCCCAATAGCAGAATGGAATGATTACCACTTAAAACACAGTATCGACCAGAATGTTCATATTAAATCCATTAAATCATAATAACCATAATTATCGCACAATGCAAAGTAAGGACATACCTGGACATCCAATTTTATCAAAGCCACAAATCTCGATGGGATAATCCACCGGAACACTTGCACATTCCGGTTCCCATTTCCTAATGCAATTTATTTCATTCTCTTTTCTCCATTGTATATTCTATGACACAAATGCAAGGTTAAAATCGGAAAATTGCAAAATATATTAATTTACATTGTGAAAACATATTTTTGAAAACATATCTTACCTTTCTAAGCATTTCTTCAGCCTTATTCAACTGCCATTCTCTTGCTAAAATAAAAGTGTCAACATTATAAAAGCAACGGGGGGAAGTCAGAAAGCAAAAAAAAATACAAAATTTTTTCCCCTAACCTCTTATCCATCTCAAATAAAAAGTATCCGTGTCAAAATCCCCTGCCAGGTCAAGATCCGATACATCGCTTCTAAGCTAAATGGAAAAAATTATATTATGTATTAAAATTCCACTAACACGTTTAAACCATGGAGTAAAACAAAAACGAATACCCCAACGCACCTGCTTGATTAAATTGGCTTCGTCTGGAGTAATCGGATCCATGTTTGATGTTTTTTTTAAATTCTATTAATATGTCGGTGAGAAGCAATGAAACTATGAATATTCTATAAAATATGTATATTTACTTAACACCACTGCGACTACACGACACTCTACTACACAAGCCCAAACCAAACACGAAGAACCAAAACCACACAAAGTATATAACTTCAAACAATGAAAGTCATAGGCGAAACAAAGTTTGCCTACTTGTGCTCCTCTTGCCTCTGCTAGATTTCAGGTCACTGCGTTTGTTGGAATGACGATGAACCTTCTTCACCAGTCGCTTAAACGTCTCTACCACAAAGGTATGCAAAGCTTGTGCAGTAATCACAGAAGTCAGTTCAGCAATTTCTTTAATGAAAGTAATAACATTACTATTACAATTTCACTCCCATATATTATTATATAGATATATCTTCATAAAACCTTTTCCATAACTTTTTTTTCACAGTTGAATTTCCCCATCAACATCAACTATAATTATAATTACCGAAGCTAAGCGTTATAAAAACGAATCTCGCAATGTTGGCCATAAAACTTTAGATTTAATATATACTATAATAGTTTATTAACGCAAATAGTAACTCAACGCCAAAAACAATATCACACGCAACTCAACACGTTAGAATAGAACAGGAAAAACTTATTAGGTTGATCACACATACCACGGCACACCATTCCAGTTTATTTTCATGTTCCATTCATTCCATGCAGCATGGGTTCACTTCTAAACTGGGGTGAGAAGTGAGAATAAGCCTTATAATTAAATCAAAATAACTATAAAAGAGTTACAGCAAAAAAAACGTCGATATTAATGTGAGTAGGTATTCATTCCATTATTTTTGCTTCAATAACCTGTCCCTATATACATAGATAAAATGAAGGAAATACATGCAGAGAGAATCTCTGCAATATATAACATATGTCACTTCGTTCCTTGTGAAAATTCTGATGTTTTTCTGGACGCCAATCAAGGACTATTCCTATATAGTTAGTAACGTTGCTCCAATTTACGAACCAGTTTTGCTTTATTCAAGAAGATGCTCAAATTTAGATGATACTTTAAATTTTTAATAAAACACACATCTGTATAGTTCATTCTCGTGTGAATGTGTGTGTGTGTTTGAGTTTGCACTCGTGAGTTCAAACTGAATTAAAAAAGTATCACGCAACAAAAACATAATCCCAGTCTAGCAGTTTTCCCAACGTCGTTGTCCCAAGTCCCAACTGACAAGGAAGTCATAGAACAACCAGAAACTAACAAATAAATATGTAATGATGAGGCTTGTTTCTTGTTTTGTATTTGTATAAAAATGAATGAATATATATAAAAAACTTCCCCAGCAAAATTATCTAATAACAATGTTTCATATATTAGGAATGAAAATGTAAATCAAGGAAAATTAAGCAGACTTCAAGTAAACACGTTAATAAACTGCACGAGACTCAACTCACTGTGCGTGTCAGGTACTATATTTAAGCTGTATCCTCGGCTAATTTTCTGAGCAAAGTTGAAAGTATCATTTTGATTTTACACTGGTTTTTTCCTACATTATTGGTATGTCGGTGGTAATAACGTAACAGAAGAGAGACTAATTTAAAACAAGTATTTTTGTCAATAATTTCATCGTGATTTTCTCATGCTGAACTGATTACAACGGATGAGAGGAATTTTTTTTCTATTTACATAAGCAGATGTTAGAGTAGAGTTTACTTGTTGTTAGAAATCTATAGGCGTTTAAACATTATCAAAGCTTTAAAGCATTCTCGTCATATGTCTTGCTTGACACGTTGACATAACTAACCGTCATCTACTTTGTGTCGGGTTATAATACTATAATATTATGCTGAAAACGCTCAAGCTTCGAATAAAACAGCTCGTCAACAACAATATTATTAAAATGTCAATGAAAGGTGAGAGCTGTTAACTTTTATATACGCCACAAGCTCACTGCTATAAAACTTCCAAAAAGAACATATTGAATGGGTGTTTTGCACATGTCAATAAAAATTTGCGTATCAATTAAATTAAATTCATGTGTTTACGCTTGAACCCAAAAAGTATTCCGGA
>JAANSM010003230.1:0-13314 GCA_036850725.1 Orchesella villosa | reverse complement strand
CATATATGTTGAAGGAAAACATTAAAATCCGATTAACAGGGATGGAAAGTACAACGCTTGCAAGTTAAAGTCAACGTAATTTATGAATTGATGACATCCTTCATGTTTCCTTCTGTCAGCAAAAACAGGTAATTTATTGAAAGAGTTGTTTGCACAAAATGTAGAATTTTAATTGTAAAAACTCCATGTGTCGTATCATTTGCATGCAGTATACACACATACATATTATGCAGACGTGCAAAACTATTTTATGTAAATATATCTGTACGTAACAGAAAATAATTGTCCTGTGATAAAAATCTTATATATAATATCCATTTGGTAAGCTTCGGGTATAAAGAGACTTAATGGAAAAAATGAATCTCATAAACATTGCCAACTGCCGAGCTACAATGTAAAAGTTCTGGAAAGCATCATATCGTAATAAATGTAGCGTGTAGCACGAACACGTTTAGCAGAATGAGAAGGGAAAAATGTTTTTCAAAAAAGTCAGAGCTGCATGTATATTATGTAGGCACATATAGTTTATAAATATATATGTATATGGTGGCCAGGTACGTAGATAGATGAGATGTACGATAAAATGCGAGAACAAAAAATTTTTGATTCATTTCATTTAATGGAATTACTCAAGAACTTGGAAACTAGCATGAATGAATATATACGAATGAGTGGAACTAATACATATGACAGAGCATAACTTGGCTCGTTGGTGGTAATGGCACAAGGCGAAACTTATCCTCACGTACATAGTAGACTTATATAACATGTATACATATGGATGTATCTTTTATATTTAAGCACAATATTCACAAGAGTAAAAAAGCAGATGAGTACTTTTCTTTCTTTCTCTCTCTCTCTTTCACCCGCTTCCTTTTTTCTTACTTTGTGCCTTCACACCATATAGTTTGTCGCTGGCTCTTTCAGACAAAGATTCTCATCATGGCATCATAATTCCATCGTGAAAACGAGTACGAGAACTACTAAGACTTCTCTTGCTGCCTTGTTCCTTGAGATCCTTATGGAAATATAAAAATGACGAATGCATTCTACGCGCTATTTCCTTCTCCCGTTTTCTCATTCTCATTTCTACAAAAGGGAGGAAGGAAAAGGAAAAGAGAAAATTCCATTTTTCCCAGAGACAAGGAGGATGGGAGTGAGTTACAAGGCAATAATATATAACTAGCATTATACTTTATGTAAGCTGGGTGGTAGTGGTAGTTTGTGAGAAAGAAAAAAGAGAATAAGAGAATAAGCATACGTTCGCTCATTTCTGTCATATTTCACACAAAAAAACCCAGACTGTGAAAAGATGAAATGAAGGCAGGAAAAAAGGAGTTAAGCAGAGCAGAGAGCAAAGTAAAAAAGAGGAAATTAGAAAATGGGAAGGGCTGTTGAGTGACAAGTTGAACCGTTATAAAAACAAACGAGCAAGTAAAATGTTAAGAGATTTAGAGGGGATCTCTTCCAGTTTTTTTGTGAGAAAAATTTCTTTTTTCTTCTGCCTCCACTCTTCTCCAGCTCCTTCCTTTAGCGGACGATCTTGATGATAGAAAGATTATTGGGTTTGTCTTGCTTCATTCTTTCTCTTGTCGATACGTACATCTAATCACGTATAAATACTCAAATGTTCATAGGAAAAAGGTGTATGGATGGAGCGATAGGATGAAAAGGCGTATGTTAAATGTCAGTTTCACACGTTCGGAAGAAACGATAACTATCTACCGCTTCACATTTCAACATGATATATAATGAAGTGAATGTATTACGTTTGAAGCAACATTCATTTGGGATACATATATATTGTATACACAATATTCGCTTTGAATTTTCATGCTCTTTAAATAATAAACACTTCATCGTAAAGTCATTGCCGCTTGATACTGAACGCTCTTTGTTAGTTGTATTTCATTCAGATTTCATCACCTTTGACATTTTCGTAGCATTCACAGTTTCACACCAGTCGTATTTTCGATTACCGCACTAAGAACGCTCACGCAAAATTTTAAATTCGAGCTAATGCTATATCAAATTAAAAACACTTTTTAAGTATTCAAACAAATTTAATCAGACGATATACGTAGTTATCATTTTGCCATCAAGTTTTCAACCCGCATCTATTTTAGTACCTGGACGAAATGAAAATTGAAAATGGCAAACGAATATTATGTTTATGTGTCGTGCAATTATTTATTATCAGCAAATGTTCTGCTTTTTTTATGCACATTCCACATTCGTCAAATGAGAAACTGATTCACTGATTCTGACTGTGTCCATGTTCACCCATACGAGCTGTTAGATTTGGATACGACCGGAAAATGAAGGCTATTTCGGAAGTTTGCCATTCAAACACCTCATTACTTTCCTACACAAAGCAGAGGGCCTACACTATACGTTATTTGCTCAGTGCTCTAAAAGGTGTATGACTATTATTATTATTAAAATACTATTACACATATGGCATTTGAGTCTAGGCTGACATTCACTTCATCATGAATATTAAATCGAGGTCAGTATGTTTCACACTGAGCTTTTATAAACCTCCATCCATTAAGAGTAAAAAGCAAATAGATGGAATATGGATGACCTTTTTCACTTGTGTTTTTTGGACAAGACGAATTCACTCACTTTGCTCAAAAGTTAACACGAGTATAGTGGTGTATAGCTGTTGTAGATTGTTTGCCGTGATTAATTCTTCTAGCTTTGAATTATTAAGTCCAAGTGAAATTTTGACGTAATGGGTCACCTTATTCATTTTAATGCGTCAAGCTATTTCCTTCACACACACACAACACAATTCAAAGTTTGGCATTCTGACAAGCAGGCCAACCAAAACCAGCCCTGCCTTAATAAATGTGTGCATAATGTATTTTGTAGGGGTTATTACTGAACATAAAATTATCACGCTTAGCAAATGTTCAGCTGGTTGATCCGGCGGTGGGCCTCAGCTATGCGAATAACACATTTGGAATGTAGATATATATTATTTAGATATATAGCACGTTATGTGTAGTAAACACATATGCAAAGCAATAAAGCAAATCACATTATACGGATTCACGTAAAGGTATAACAATATGTTGTTGACTTTACCCTCTGCCATGAAAAGTAAAGTAAACACTTGACTTATATGGAATGGAGGTAACCTACAAATGTACTTGATTGTGGTAAAATGGTGTTGTACAATTGTACTTTCACCTAGCTGCAAGCAGACTAGATTCTATGGTGGTTCTGTAAAGGTTTAATGTTTTGCAATAATACAATATTCAGTTTGACAAATGACGCTCTAGATATGTACACCCCTCTACTAAATCAATATTTTCATATAGCCCATATGCTATATAGTAATTGGCATGGACCTTGCAAGGATTCTTTTGTGAATATGTTGAATACTGTATGTTTTTGTCATTTATTATATAAAGTGAGTTATACTCCCATGTTCATAAAACCCATAATGGCTCGGTCTGGTCGATTCAAGTAAATAAATTAATTTTCTGGGGGCACCCCATCAACTTTGAGACAAAGGGCTTCCTCATTCACGACGGAAGTTTCTTGGAGCTGTGTATGTGAACATGAAGCAGACCAGCAGCATAGTGGCTTTTCATCGCTGGCCCACAGCAAGGGCACACACACAGCAGCTCCACAGTTTTCCAACCAGAAATCTCAATACTGCATGCTCTATTTGATAAAGGGAAGAGAGACACATGTCAAGGCACAATCTAGTGAAATCCATGTCGAAACGGAAAACAAAAACACACTATGTGTGTTCTTACTATAGGGAAGATTCCCTTACGTCTGTCTTTTGGTGTGACAGGAAACCATTTAGAATAGCTTGACGACAACAGAAAGCTCCACAATAATAATAATATGCACGCACAGTGCAAAGCTTACATACACTTTGGCCTTGCTATATAGTAGATGTGCTCGATGCTCTCATATTTAACTTTGCTTAACAAAAAATCAAGTTCCTTCTCATTTTGCATTGGGGGAGAGACTCCGCGTTTCACTACGATATTATTATTTTGATAACAGATTCACTTTTTGAAACGCAATATTATCATCATCGTCATCAAGTAATATATAGCATAACATTATCATCATCACCGTGATAGCCTTCGTCATCGCTTCAACATCGTCGTTGAGAAAAGACGAGAGATGTTGCTTTGTATATTTCCTTGTTTTATCATTGCATGTTTACACGAAATTTAATTGCTTTGTTTTAGACACACACACACTAGAACAACGTACAAACACTTGAAGAAAGATATTAGTCCAAGAAAGTATAATACTTTTCAAGCTTATGGGTATTTACATAGACCAGGCACAAGCGTTTTTTTTTGTTTTGTTTGCATGCGAAACTTTCTTCCTATCCTCGCGCCCAAGAGAAAGTTTATACAGAGTTTTATTCCCTTTTCCTCTCTTTTTTTGTGTCATCGCATCGCATCGTCGAAACGGAACTTTTGAGCACGTAGCGTGTGGACTCATCTGTCTATATATGTGGGGGTTAGTTGAAGTTGAATGGGGACGAAAAGAATAGTGTAGCGTGGTATGTAAAAACACACAGATTTCGAGTATCACATTCCATTTTTGGGCATTAAAATTCATCGGGGAATCGTGTGGTGGTAATATCTTATTGTACTCTCTACACGAATAGTTATGACAGCAAAATGCTAAAGCTCAATATTATTAAAATCCTATAATAAGTACGTATATAGTGCCTTACAGTATCAAGCTGTAAAAGCGAGGAAAGAGAAAGAAAAGAGAAAAATCGATTTCAAGATTGATTACGCTGGTGACATTCTCTTTGTTTCGCAGCCAAGCGAGCACATGCTCATCATCATTATCATCAGTTTTTGTGTATGCGTTTTTGGGTTTTATGCAGTGGTGTGTGTGTTTTGTCGTGGTTCTGTAGTAAAAGAGAGAAAATTGAGGAGAGACTGAAGTTTTGGGACACAAATAATAATGGGAGAGAGCGAGAGCAGCTCAGTTTTTAGTTGCATAATGGTTCATATCCATCATATACACAAATAGTGTGCTTAAGAGTGTCATCAACTATTATATTCTTTTATAAGTGTGATACTAAATTATACATTCAAGCTTAGAAAATTGATCCTCTTAATGTCACATATAAAAAAGGCACATACGATACGACATTCAAAATGTATAGCTCCTCTATAAAACCCGATGACTGGCATGAGAAATATTATCATAGTAATTTTACCCAATGACAAATTACAGGCCCATTATATAAACGTTGACTTCATAATATAATAATGTTATAGTCCTTATACATTTTATAGGCATTACTGATACAAACGTATAGTATTACATATTTTTGGTGAAGTAGACAAATGTTTTTGCATATAGTGTCGAATCGAAATTCGCTAACTTAATTAATTGATATAAGCCTGTCGTAATTAATAGTTGTCGGATGTGTCAGAGATCACAGTGCATGGAAAGGGCAAAGGGTGGAATGAGAGGACGCTTTAGAAGCAAACACTATGTACATTATTTCCGAAACAAAGGAAATGGTGAAAGATTACACATATGTGCTAGCTTGCTCTTCCAACATATCTGTGCTTGAGTACACATGATTTGTACACAAAACATATAGCCATCACTATCACCCGTCTAAATTCACAAGCACAAATTCAACTCATATGTCTTCGGCTCATATGTACTTCCCTATGCTCATATTTTACAACTCAAAAGTCTCAATTTCCTGGAGAAATTAGATTTAACGTAGATGTGGTCNTTTCCTGGAGAAATTAGATTTAACGTAGATGTGGTCGAGTAACGTTTTTGAAAATGAAATTTCTAATGTGATGATATGAAAGCAGGATAAAAGAAGCACACTTCAACTAATTCCAGCTGCTTTGTTCCTAAGACTGCTCTCGATGCTCTACTACTTGTTTCTTACTACTTACTATACGTTTAATTCATGGTGGTAATGATAATGACAATGATGCTGATGTCTGATGTTGATACTCCAGCTTCTTAAACAGGATTAGGAAGACGGAGAGGGGATTCATTCCATTCATTCAAATATGAAAAGAAACAAAAGGGGCGGATGATCGTAATTAGAAATTTGATGATGCGATGTAGCATGCCATATCATGTCGTGAAAATATGCTGGCTAAAAATGCTGGTTGGTGATGTTGATGTTGGTTAAACTGGTTATCCTGATGTGATGAGAGTGATTAAGATGGTAGTAAAAAGGGGTATTATGCTAAAACTCTTATTTGTAAAAGAGGATATTATGTAGCCAGAATGTGAGGGAAATGCTGGATGTTAAGAAATTCGTTGTAAAACTTGTTGAAAGGCCACATTTTTTCTACTTCACTTGACACAGAAGCAGCCAGCAGCGTTATGATGAGAAAATTCATTCAAACATTCAAAAATTTGTCATTCTTATTTACTCATAACAGCTGTGTAAATAAGTTTATATTTAATTTAATTGTATGAATGACAGGAATTACGCTTCAGGATAGTTATTTTTGTGTTCGAAGAAATCCTAATTTTGTTACAGGAAAGTTTAATAAAAGTTTGTCCATGAACAACAACATGCAAAACTCATATTAGCCTTCAGTGGTAGGTAAATATAGCTCTACTCTCTCTTTTTTCTTGTTGAATGAAAATGTGTGGGAGTAAAAGTAGGAGGAAACAATATTGTCCTAGCTATAACAATGATATATCATTATTGCGAAGAAACAGTAAAGTAATCATACTATCTTTAAACATTCAGCAGAATCGTAATGATTTTTTAGAACGCACTTTTCCTCCCTTCATGCTAATATTAAATATTGAATATAGTTACGACTTATAACTTGAATGGAGGCAGAGATATCATATATACGTCTTTTACTCTTTATTTCTCAAGTGTGAAGGGCATTAAATGACTCAAGCAAACGATGTATACAGATAATAATGATGGTTTTCTTGGGTCGAAGACATTGGTTTTGTTTATGTGTGGAAGATAACGACATATAAAAGTTTTGTGTTATTTATAGCGTGCTTGGCTTGAAAGTGCGTGTGCAATAATAAATATTTTCACAGCATAACACACATTTTTACTGCCTACATATATTGAATTATGAATTGTGCGCTACATTTGTGGGCACTCAAAGCGATCAATACTTTTCTCTCGTTTTCATGTGCTATATATTATATGCTTTTTGCTCACGTGACAAAACTCCATAATATTCTGCGGAACAAATCTGTGAGACTTGAGCTTCAAATGTAACATATATAGCATGAAGTGTCTGCAGTCTATGCGTGCACCAACAAATTCCTAAATTTATCTCACATCACGACACGAGAGAGTGAGAGGATGGCAAATTATTTCAGATAATAATGAAAATAGTTTACAATAATAACCGGTTGCTGGTACGCTGGTACTATATTATTTTTACTCTAATGCAATTTAGTAACGATAATTATTTTTTACATTAGCAAAAATGCGAATTACAGCTGCTGCTGTCAGCCTGTGTCCTGTGTGTACATCACATCACCATTGTCATTCATCATTATTGTACGTTGCTTTTTTGTGCCGATGATTAATAACACACCCGCCAGCATAGGACATTATATATTAAATTATATTTCTTTTAAAATTAATCCTTTTATATTTGCTGTTTTTAACAATGTACCTCATACCCTCACTCCCTCATCAATGCATTTATGTGCACGTTCTACGTACCCAAAATGAAATCGTCATTCCATTAATCTCATGTCTCAACATAGCTCAATTAAATGGAAGCATATATGATGGAGTGTATATACTATAGGTAGTAGGTTTGAAAGATACAATTTGTACAATGCCAAATAGAACCCAGCTCGATACACCAGAGGCTTTCATGCCATTCACATATCAGGGAATTAATTTACGCTGCAATAACATCATACAACACCTCATTCATCTTGCTAGCTTGGAGGCAAAAAAGGATAAAATGCAACTCATACACATCGCATCCTTCATTGCTATTCTCATCCTCTATTATGAATTGTGTTGAATAGGTTGAATTTTATTATTGTTGTGGTAGTGAGTGCGTGTGCAGATTATGTACCGACACAGAACGTTCGTGTGTAACACCTCTCCCTAAACATGTATAACTTTTATAAAAAAATTATAACTCCATGTAACCATGAGCATATGGTTATATATGAGAAAAACGATATGCAAATGTAAATCGGCAAATGGTTGAGCGCTGAGCCTTTGCTTACTCATTCTCAAACCATTATAAAATGATTTGTTCAAATTAGGAAGGAGATGGAATCATCATCAAATCAACCTCTCCTGAAAATAAATGACAACGACTTATTCATCACTGTAAACACTTGAAGCTCTGGCTAACAAAAACATGTCAAGTGTTATTACCACCACAAAAGAACTCACAGGCTATAAAGAGAATTATGCATTCAGAGTGAATTAAGAATGCAAATGTCTCTAAGCACAAAATGGGAATTATGACGGGAGGAGGAGAAAACATGGGACATAGTTTATGAAAGCACAAAATCATATTACTCTGGAGCCGCACCTACCTCTAAGTTTTGGGAAGTATGATGAAATAACAATAAAATTGGCGATCTACTCTCTACTACATACACAGACATTTAGATAGTTAGTAATCCAAGACACAAGCACTTTCTCCACACTCCGCACACAAACTGAAATAATGAGAATGCAAATCCAACCCGAGAGCTTTTGTGAAATACTAGCATATTTTGCTTTGTGAATAGACGTCGAGAAACAAGGAAACTGCAACATATCATGCATACCCAGTTTCCCTTTTTTGTTGTCTCATTCATTTCATGGACAGTGGCTGGCATTTCTCTAAAATTTATGAATTCAAAAAACAACTTCAATCATCATTAGCTTGTTTACTGTTCGGCGTTAATGATCCTTGACTGATACATACAATAAAGAGAGAGGGGAAAATGAGAGCTTTGACACCTTTTCTGTCTGAAAGTCTTTGTGTTAGTGCTGCTGGTGTGTGTGTGTGTCCCTTTTAGAACTAGAAAATCACATGAGCCAGCATCATACTATGAAATATGTTTGGGTTTAGGCTAGTTGCAGTCGGATTATGTATACCATTCTTTCTTGCGTGGGAATTTATCCAAACCGCCAAGCTGCCAGGAATAATAATAATATCACTTTAGAAAAATATGGAACATCTTATCCATGAATTGCAGAAACTGGAAAGAAACCACATTCAACTTTTCTGGATATAGTTTATAAACATTTGCATTATTGTGGCATGGCATAGTATATAATCATAATATTTTCATGTTTTACAGCGATACCATCTTTTTCTGGCATAAATATAAATAAGTATATAGCCAATCCAAGCCAAGCCACATTGAGTTGTGGCAGTCATTTAGTATAATATGCATAAAAGTATATACCATATTGCGGCAAGGGAATTTAGTGAAGTGAAAAGTTTACAAAACAGCCTAAACACAATTTTATCCATACAAAAAAAGAGAGCTTCTTTTTTTTGCACGGTGTATTTGCGATCATCATTTTTTGCGTGGTTTGTATTGTACCTACCCACCGAACACGAAACGTGATGTTTATGATGCCATTACCCAAAACATTTTACCATTACCATCTTAACGTATTACGACATGGCTTACATAAGCATACAACAATGATGATAAGGTGGCGTAACTTGCACATTAGACATTTACTATAATGTTAAGAGGAGGAATTTACCATAAGCTCATTGTAAACCTGTCTAACTTGTCTTATCCGATGATGATCATGTGCTGTATAAAAAAAGTGCCTTGAAATTCAACAACAAAATACGAAATAAGAAAGCACAAGAGAGAGAGAGAGAGAGAGAGTGAATACTATACTACAACTACAATGACTTGCATTAAAGCGCAAAAGCTTGTACTACAAACAGAGCTAAGCTGCTTACGTTTTGTGATGCGATGAATATGGAAACTACAAGATAGTTAGGAGAATCATGTCTAAGACGATAAGAAAAAGTCGGTTATATTTCTTGTTGCACACTGTAACATCATCACTTCTCACTGTGAACACATGCCTGTCCAGTTTTATGGCATGTTGCAGTTCAGCAGTTGAACTCGTCACTAATTGACAGCTTAAAATTCACACGTGACTATATACATTCATGGAATTACACAGATTATTCGTGACAACAAGGAAGTAGATGGAATGAAAGGACGCTGTCATTTTTGCTGACTTTGGATTATAAAACCATGTCAGCTAAATAAGCTTCATTATACGCAGAGAAACCCCCTTCAAAATATTATTTTCATACCCACTTCTTCTTGTAAAGAGAAAGAGAATAATATCTGCGGGTCTCCCATTGAGTTCCAGCAAACTGCAATTCGTCTCGTTTGAGAGAAGGACAAGGAGCGCAGCGCTAATATAACAAAGCAATGCGGGTTGTTACCCATTCCGCTTCTTCCTTCGTGTTTCCGATCCGTGTAAATCCTCGGAAATACATATTGGTACTTATGAGCCTCTTCACATTACTGTCGCATCTCTGAGCACTTCTCAACCCACTTGAGAGTGAATGCAACGGACCTTGGATTTCGAGCTAATGCTCCGGTGTAGGCGTAGGAAAGACGAGAGGCACGCACATGATAGTATAATATTTTAGGCACGCTATACTAACTTCCTCTGTTCCTCCGACCTTTGTCCATCAAAGGAAACGAGTTCCCCTTCTGAGTTAATTCCTTTTCGATGATCTTAGTTGTTACCATATACGTATAACAACCGCATTTAAAGTCAGACGAACTCGTTATCCTCCACTTTTGTATGTAAGAATGCAATTCGCAATGAAATGATCGTAGTGACTGACTGGCGGCTGGCAAACACCTACACAGGCAGTGCAGTGTCCCAAACATTTTATTACGAAAAGGATGCATCGCTCTGAATCTAGTTGCAAGGCTGAATTCTAATAATTGAATGAAATAGGATCTAAAGAGATGCTTACTTTGATCAACGTGTAGGAAAATTTACAAAATTGATTTGGACCTTGTCTCTACTCCACCACAAATGTATTGGATATACCAATGAAAATATCTAAAACTTGTCAATTCCTTCTGCAGTTGCCTTATCCATGTGACGTGATACTCACCATCCCAATCACACTGCATGTAGGGTTTCTTTTCTTATCTGTTTATGCACAACAGGTTTTTGTTGAGCTCAAAACAAAATGAAAAAGACAACGCAACCATTATCATCATGATCATCCTTCCAAAAACCACTGAAGTATAAGCAAGCATGCAGAGAGAAACGGATGAGTACACGAGGCATCCTGTCGTGCCAACACTGTGCAGAAATGTTGTAAATCCAAGGAAAAGACTGTGCAGAATACGTTATAGCTACTTAGGTGAATATGTACATAACATAATATTACAAGGATGTCTTGAGGAAAGCCGTTAGTGGAAAAACTGGACGGCTATATAGAATAATACGGTTCTTCTGAAGTCAGAATTGGGGTGTGTGCTTGTGCGTATGTTGCTCTTGCCAGGTCTGTATATAAATTCGAAAAGTACTATTTTTAAGGTTTACAAAAGAAAGGCTCAGGATGAGGCTTTAGTTTAGCTTCAAGGTTTTTCCAAACAGTTATGGCAAAATCAATAGCTCAAACTAGTTGGTTGCCTAACTTGGTTGCAACTCTCATTCATCCATTGTACGTGAGTGTTTGGGTACATATACTACACAACACACCCGAAAACCCAAGATGACTATGCGTGGCATGAAGTGAAAAAGAAAGAGATATGAACGTGGGATAGGATGATGCTTTTTTTCTCGCCTGAAGAGAAAATAGAGGATTGACTTCTTCCTTGATTTTGGCTTATTTGGGAATGTCTCCGTCGGAGTTTGGTTGCGAGAGTAGGTAGTATAGTGATACGAAGAAAACACTAATAGACAAGCCAAAGGAAGAATGATGTTGAAATTTTGGCTGACTTTGAGAGCTTTCCTAAATGTCTAGTAAAAAAAAGTACGAGATAGGGAGAATGGGAATGTGAAAATAAACTATAGAAAGAGATAGAGAATAGAGGTACTGCATAATACGTAGGAAAAGGTAGTAGAGAGTTGGTATAGGAGTTGAACAATTTTTTCTCTCCTTCAAGACAAGAAAAACCGGTGAAATAAACTAGACGTCGAGTGAAAGTTGTCGTGGAGCAGCTGTTTCTTTTGCTGTTTTCTCCAAACCCCACTTTTTCTGTGTGGTAATTCCGTTTCTAATGTGCTACTTCTTTGAGGTAGATGTAGAAAGAAAGTTTTCTGTATCCCGAAAAGGGCTATTCCTCTGCAGTTATATGCCAATTTATTGTTGCTTAGAGGAAGAAGTTGAAAAAGGAATCACGAAATAAGTAAATTGGACTTGAATTCAAATGTCTCCATTATAAACTACCTAATTGTGTGCTTTTCTTTTCGTTCGCTCACTTGAGTTACGATTAATCCGCTTTAATGTGAGACACACCTTCCATGTGGGCTAAGCAGCGGGTATTGACGGCTTTTCAGTTGGGACTTGCTTGGGTGTTGCGTTTATGTCGCTTTGGAGCCATAATTTGTGGTTTAAATTGGTCTAATCAATGTTGTTGTTGTACCACCCACGGGAGAAATGTTTTGTCCATCTTTTCGTAGAAAATGGGTATTTCTAGCATTCCAAGATACATCATTTGTAAATTGATAAAAGTGTGTTCATAAAATAGCTGAGAAACGATCGAATTATTATAATCGCGTATTTGGCTAGACTAAAAATGCATCGATATTACATAACTAAGAAAATTCAAGTATTTGACAAAGAGATAGACTTAGTTTTGCATTTGCCAAAAGGCCCATTGAATTATTTACAGTCCCAGTAATGACGAAAAGCCTAATATTCCTTTCAAATGTAATTGTCTTATCAGATGTCTATGCCACCAAAACCTGGTGTCTGGTGACCAGACGAAAACATGCCAAAGAAATTGTTTTCGTCATCAAATTATCATCAGTTATGGGTTCGAATGGGTTCCTTTTGGGTTCCAATTCCATAAAGGAATGGCATCTATAGTATGCAGTAATCTATTAGTAGATGAAACATTTCATTCATTGATGAACAACTGGCACTCGTTCGTGCTGACAAAAATAGCTGGTCATATAATCATCAAGTATAATCTTACTTAGGGAACAATAATTTATTTCATAGGTCAATTCCACCAAAACCAAAGTGAAATTAAGTCTGTCCTTTCTGATAATAATGAATGACAAGCTTTACCTGACTGTCAACTCCTATGGACTCTTGTTGTTGAAGAAAACTATTCTTAGCTTTACCCCAGTAAGCA